>APFE031012065.1:0-11684 GCA_000404065.3 Pinus taeda | reverse complement strand
TTTTTATCTTACTTTGTTTATTAAGGTTAGTTTAAATTAACTTAGAACTAACCAAAAAATATAAAATCAAAATCAAAACATAGATCAAATACATATTAATTAAATGAATAAATGAAAAATAATATTGATTAGTTACTTTATTTCGAAAATACATATTTTAATTTTCCATTAATTATAAATATATTTATAAACATAGCAATAGGATGTTAAAAATCAAAGACTAATAAAAGACTAAATAAATACCTTATATTGAAAGGCTAGTTCAAATATTTTTATTAAATATGCCAGGTTGCCAATAACCGATATATAAATAAACAAATTACAATCTGAATTAAATAATCTTCAGCTATGCTGTGTGAACTTTGAGCTATGCTGTATCAGAATTCACGACATTAAATGTGATCAATTCTAATTGGAATATAAAGCAAAAAGGTTCCAAATCCAAAAAGGGCAGGGTGGGCCTCATCGTCCGTATCAGTTTATATTCAGATCAATAGTCTTAATGCAATAAAGAAAGAGAGTGCAGAAGCGCCCGATTCTTTCAAGGAGAAAACAGTGCATGGGGCGGTCTTCGGTAGATCACCCTTCCCATGCCCCTCAGCATCTTCTCCCCTTCCCTTCGTTGTCTTTCATGCCGTCAAGTCTTTTTGTTGCCGAGTTCTTGTTCTTGATGGGCACCCCATCTTCAATACTGAAATTCCTGTCGCTCACAAACGGCGTCTGCGCGCACTTAGAACACAGAACACTAACACTGCAATGCAAACCCAACCAATTCCGTGCTCAATGGTTTATTAACATGAGTAACCCTAAAAATCAAATAAACTGACAGACATACGCTGTTCGCTATTATTGTCAAGCAAATCTGTTGTAGTTCTTGCAGATCAAGACCTTGGGGTAATGATTGGTTGACGCACGGCCCGCGGCTTCTCATCAGTACATGATTTTTTAGGGTTTCTGCCATGGGCCGAATACTCCTGACGCGTCAATTCTGCTGTAATGAAGGGAGAATTAATATCTATCGATTTACAGTGGAAGAGATCAAACATCATTTCTCTGCTAAAATATAGTTGTATGCATAAACCAAGAAGCAAAAAAACACCAACAGTGTAGGGTTTGAAACCCGTAGAAACACCGCAAATCGAGATAACGGGGAGGAAAAAGTTGAGCGCTCGAAAACCGGGGATGCAATACTGGTGGCGTCCTCGTGTTTTGCCGACCAGAGGATAGCTACCACCATTAAGTATTCAACATCATCCACGCTCGCGTTGTTTTGTGCTAGTGTTTGAGTGGACTTTGTGTAACAATGAAATCCGAGTTCTATAGCAGATATTCTTAGTCTATTTCAACTGTCAACATTGTCCTGGATGTGGGTTGATGTTTTTAGTTTAATTTAGTATTGATGATAACAATTGATCAATGGAATCTGTACAGCAGTTGTTATTCAGAAGCAACAAACATTTTACAAATGGTGATGGGCCTTAGTTGGTCTGGCAAACATGTTACAAATGGTGATGGGCCTTCCTTGGTCTGGGAAGCAGTGGTTTGTGTCTTACTTTCAAATTTGGGCTGCACGTGTCTAATGTGACATTTTGGACATTGCAAACATTTTACAAATGGTGATGGGCCTCCCTTGGTCTGAAAGCAGTGGTGTTTGTCTTAATTTCAAATTTGGACGCCACATGTATGTCTAATGTGACATCTTTGACATTTCATGTTACAAGTCATGTTACCTATACAAATAGGAATGTATATTTATTAAAAAAAAATTGGAGCCAAAGTGTCTGTTTCCGATAATTTAGGCGAAATAAATCTGTACATAATACTCCAACAATCCATGAAATATTTGAGATGGATAGGAAACTTGCGATGAGAGGGTTTAGTGTTTCAACCTTAGTTTATTAAAGTTTAATTGATATTTATAGATTTATTTAATTTTAAGTGTTTTTTAAATTTTTATGCTTATTTTAAAATTAATTATACTTGAAATTTGATAAGGATTTATTGGAATCATAAATGTATTAAATTTTTTTTTATTTGCTTTAAAAATATATTTTAAATAATGATAAATTATAATGTAACCAAAATTTGTATAAGAAATTTGGAGAGAAAAAACAAAATATAATTAAATTTCTTAAAATTTTTGTTATTCTATATAATTAGATATATATTTAAAGATAGTTATTAATGAATAGATTATTCTTATCTTTTAAAACATTTGAAATAAATTGTTAAAGTTTTACTTAGTTTTTAATAAGTAACATTTATAAAACTAATAAAGATTTGATAATATTAAATTATTTAAAAAACTAAAAGCCAAAATTATTTTAGTTTAATCATGTCAAAATATAAAGCAAACCTAGTTCAAAACATCTTTGTACCTAATAAATTATAGTTATTTATTATTATGTTGATTATTGATTAAAATACAAATTTTCAATATAAAAAAAACTTTATATTGATATATAATGAATGTACATATTTCAATTTAATAACAAAAAGATAACTTGAGCTTATCTACTACATGATCTCTGTTTTGTGAGGAGAAAAAAATGAGTTTAAAAGCCTTTTAATTGTCAAAAATAACATGTTCCTAGATATCTTAATACCAATAATGAATAATGTTCAGAATTAAAAAAGCCATGTGATCAAGAAAATTCGGTGATATTCATGGAGCCAAGAGGCATTTCAAGCGATTTCTTTCATGGTGTGTCAACTCTTGTGTTTAATTCTACAAGGATATGAGTGGAGGATATCCATTAGAAAGCCATAAGGGCCTCTTGAATATCCTACAAGATATCTCGTAGGAAAATATTTTCTGCCACCATTTTATGATTTTCCTAGTCTATAGCAATCTTAGAGTCCAATAAGACTTGAGGTTTGTGAACATTATTCAATGAAGCTATGGAGAGAATAGTTCTCATGGTGATTAAATCTACATGATTATTTGATCCATGAACCAGTGCTTATTGCACCTGTAAAGCATGGGATGAATTTAGAAATAAGACTACTCCAATTCCATTTTTAGGATGATGGTGTGGTGCAATTCCATCAAAAAAACCTCATGGAATAAAAATATCTGGAGAGGGTTGAATAAGAACTTTGTTCTTATTTAATTTTGGTGGGATTTTAACTTGTTTTCATACTATAGTTATCAAACCCATTGTGCATCGGTAGGAATATATTTCACAGAGAAATGCAAGATTTATTCGCTAATGAGATATTGTTAATACGTATACAAGTAAAAAATCCATATTGGAGTGATGATGACTCAGTATGCTATAATTTAGAGCATTCAAATGGACTCTCTTTTGTCCATGAAGTCCAAAAACCTAGCTTTACAGTAGCCTTGATAGTTACCTATATTGTATAAGAACAAGATATAGGGCAAAGACTAGAGGAAAATCTCCAAAGGAGGTTAGGTCCAGGATGAAGGTGTGATGGTGTAGAGCAAGAATTGCAATCAACCATAATAGTGTGTGCAACAAATAGTGCATTAAACACACACGATTGGGAATAGGACATGAAAGAAGAAGAGGTACCTCGCAAGGATGCTTCTGACTCCTGTAGAGGAAGTCTGGAAGCAAGGCCTCCCGTTCCAAAGATCCTCGACCCACCATGATCAACTAAGGACATATTTCTTGCATTGTTTTTCATAGCCATTATTTCCTTTCCCTTTGGCTATTCTTCCTTTTAGAGGGTGTAGAAAGAGCCCAACCATGAAAAGGAATCTCACAATTTTTTAACATCTGGCCATATATGTGGAATTGTCTATAGTGGAATGGAATTACTTAATAATCCAACAATTGAGGGTTTTTTGGTTCTCACCTCATATCTATGCATTCTAAGAGCCCATTTCAAAGATCAATAAGTACCAGTATTTGTGTAATCATTCTTCTTCCAGACACAATGTAAGAGGAATCTGTAAGAGTCCTCATTAAAGATACATGTAAAAATATATAAGACCACAGTCATGGGGCATGGATTCCAAGATGAATGGTGGGCAAAAACATCTTAGTGGGGTGTCATTTTTGTTTGTTATGGCTAAAAAAATTGACAAAGGCAATAGCAAAGGCTTTGGAAAGGCATGAAACACTTTTTGGAATTTTATTTATGAAAATGGTGAGGGAGCATCTCATGTTTAGTTTTTATGTAATTATTTAATTAAAGAATTTAAGATTTTCTAGAATTAGTGAGTCATTCTAGAATTAATTAGGAAATAGGGAATTTAGGATAGAATCCTAAAGTTGAGAAGATAGCTCTCAACGTGCTCCAAATATTTAGAAGGAAGTTTCTCTAGAAGAGATTCGAGAGACTTCTCTCCTCTAAACAAATAGCCATGTAATTGTTTGTAATTCTCAAGCTTTGAAGTTTAATTAGTTTAATGAAATTTTATATTATTTGTTTTGTTATTAATCCCCTGGACCATTTTTGGTATCAAAGCTCGGATAGGAATTGTTATGTGAAAAGAATATGTTTGTAGTGACAATAGTGGTCCATTGAGAACATCCACACTCAGTGCTCTGTGATTTTGTTTATGAGGTTGTCATAGTTATGAATCCAAATCAACAAGATGTGCAACATGGATTTAGCGAGAGATGGAAATGAATTTCTACCAAAGGTAGTCTATAACAAGATTCTGGGTATGCATAGTTCTGAATGTTCAAGACATCATGGTTGAGTGTTGAATTGAACAAGATGAACTAGTATTGTTGCCTCGAGTTGAGATTGTTGTGAATTTTATATGCATATTCACGCTGCCTGTAGTTGAGATTCCAGTGAGTTTTTTCTCACGTTTCTTGGAGTTGAGATTTCTGTGAGTTTTTCATGCTACCTAGAGTTAGAGTTGAGATTTACATGAATCCAACCAGTGTTGGTGTTGTTGAAGGGGTGCATAAACTCCAACAATCTGACAAGGTAAGCATTGGTTGCATAGTTGCGCAATCATGTGAGCCTACAATTTAAGTTGCCTCATTTGATGTATGTGAATCACTAGGGAAAAGCATTGGATCATATCAACATGAATTGACATCCATTAGAAAAGAGACAAAAAACAATGTTTTCCTTCATACGCTACCATTACCATAGAATTTTCATATTACAGTAGTTCGATTGTTGTTTATATATGGTTGTCTACCTATACATAGACTACATAGTGCTTGCAATTCAATTTTAGTTTCCCTGTGGTGGCAATGAGATACACAAACCCTGACATATACATGTAGCTTGTTTATTGAGTGTGTTATTTTCGAGTTCAGTGAAAGAACTGCAAATTATTTAATCTACATGTTGAACTTTATTCTGCGCTGAATTTTATATAGTTTGGCTGGTGGATCAACTCTTATGCTTAGTTCTGGAAGGATATGAGTGGAGGATATCCATTAGAAAGTCATAAGGGCCTCTTAATTATCCTACAAGATATCTTGTTGGAAAATATTTTCTGCCACCACTTTATGATTTTCCCAGTCTATAGCAATCTTAGAGTCCCATAAAACTTGAGGTTTGTTAACATTCTTCAATGAAGCTATGGAGAGAAGAGTTCTCATGGTCATGAAATCTCCATGATTATTTGATCCATGAACCCGTGCATATTTCACATACAAAGCATGGGATGAATTTAGAAATAAGAATACTCCAATTCCATTTATAGGATTATGGCGTGCTGCAATTCCATCAAGAAAAACCCCATGGAATAAAAATATCTAGAGAGGGTTGAATAATAACTTTGTTCTTATTTAATTTTGGTGGGATTTTAACTTGTTTTCATACTATAGTTATCAAACCCATTGTGCATCAGTAGGAATATATTTCACAGAGAAATGCAGGATTTATTTGCTAATGAGATATTGTTAATAAGTATACAAGGAACATATTCATATTGGAGTGACGATGACTCATTATGCCATAATCTAGAGCATTCAAATCGACTCTCTTATGTCCATCAAGTCTAAAAACCTAACTTTGTAGTAGCCTTGATAGTTAACTATATTGTATAAGAAAAATATATAGGGAAAAGACTAGAGGAAAAATTCACAAGGAGGTTAGGTCCAGGATGAAGGTGTGAAGGGATACAACAAGAATCATAGTTGACCATAATAGTGTGTGCAACAAAGAGCACATTAAGCACACACGATTGGGAATAGGACATGTAAGAAGAAGGGGTACCTTGCAAGGATGCTTCTGGCTCCTGTAGAGGAAGTTTGGAAACAAGGTCTCACATTCCAAAGATTCTCGACCCACCACAATCAACTAAGGACATATTAAAAGAATTATTTTTCATAGCCATTATTTCCTTCCCTTTGGGTATTCTTCATTTTAGAGGTTGTAGAAAGAGCCCAACCATCAAAAGGAATCTCACAATTTTTTAACATATGGCCATATATGTGGAATTGTCTACAGTGAAATGGAATTACTTAATAATCCAACAATTGAGGGTTTTTTAGTTCTCACCTCATATCTATGCATTATGAAAGCCCATTTCGAGGATCAGTAGGTACCAGTATCTGAGTAATCATTCTTCCTCCAGACACAATGTAAGAGGAATATGTAAGAGCCCTGGTTAAAAATACATGTAAAAATATATAAGACCATGGTCATGGGACATGTATTCCAAGATGAATGGTGGGCAAAAACATCTTAGTGGGGTGTTATTTTTGTTTATTATGGTAAAGAAATTGACAAAGGCAATAGAAAAGCCTTTGGAAAAGCATGAGACACTTATTGGAATTTTATTTATGAAAATGATGAGAAAGCATCTCATGTTTACTTTTTATGTAATTATTTAATTAAAGAATTTAGGATTTTCTAGAATTAGTGAGTCATTCTATAATTAATTAGGAGATAGGGAAGTTAGGATAGAATCCTATAGTTGAGAGGATAGCTATCAACTTGGTCGAAATATTTAGAAGGAAGTTTCTCTAGAAGAGATTCGAGAGACTTCTTTGCTCTAAATAAATAGCCATGTAATTGTTTGTAATGCTCAAGCTTTGAAGTTTAATTAATGTAATTAAATTTTATATTATTTGTTTTGTTATTAATCCTCTGCACCATTTTTGGTATCAAAACTTGGATAGGAATTGTTATGTGAAAAGAATATGTTTGTAGTGACAATAATAGCCCATTGAGAACATCCACACTCAAGTGCTCTACGATTTTGTTTATGAGGTTGTCATAGTTATGAATCCAAATCAACAAGAGGTACAACATGGATTTAGTGAGAGATGCGAATGAATGTGTATCAAAGGTAGCCTATAACAAGATTCTAGGTATGTATAGTTCTGAATGTTCAAGACATCATGGTTGAGTGCTGAATTGAACAAGATGAACTGGTATTGTTGCCCCGAGTTGAGATTGCTATGAATTTTATATGCATATTCACACTGACTGGAGTTGAGATTTCTGTGAGTTTTTTTTCACGTTTCGTGGAGTTGAGATTTCTATGAGTTTTTCATGCTACCTAGAGTTGAGATTTACATGAATGCAACCAGTGTTGGTGTTGTTGAAGGGGTGCATAATCTCCAACAATCTGGTAAAGTAAGCATTGGTTGCATAGATGCTCAATCACTTCAGTTTTAAATTTAATTTCCCTCATTTGATGTATGTGAATCACTAGGGAAAAGCATTGGATCATATCGACATCCATTGATTTCCATTAGAAAAGAGACGAAAAATAATTTTTTCTTTCATACGCTACCATTACCATAGAATTTGCATATTACAGTAGTTTGATTGTAGTTTGATTGTTGTTTATATAACATTGTTATATTTGAGAGGTTTATTTTAAATAAAGGATTTTTGTAAAGAAAAAAAGATAAAAATATTTTGATTTAGACTCTATTTCAATTGAGATGGCCAATAGAGTTAGAGGAGCTAGAGGAGCCAGAGGAGCTGGGATTGGTCGAGGAAGACCAGCTACAAATTAAGTTATGTTTGATGAACTGAGACATATTAGAATGAAAATGGATACAGTGGAGACAACCTGTGAAACAGATGTCGACATTGGTGAGATCAGTGAAGCAAAAGAAAGCTAAGAAGAAGAAGCTAAAGAAGAAACTCCAGAAGAGAAGATGGTCAAGACGGTTGCAGGAATAAGTACCAAGAAAATATTGGGCGTGCTTATGTATGAAGGAAATTTAAATCCTAAACAGTTAATTGACTTGATTGGCACCATGGATAACTATTTTGACAATGAAGTTCTTGTTGACAAGAAGAAAGTTAAGTTTGCAGTGACCATACTAAAAGGACATGCTGCACTATGGTGGGATAACGGACAAGCTAAAAGGAGAAATAGAAACAAAGGGAAGATTAAAAATTGGGATCAAATGGTGGCTAAGCTCAAAGGTAAATTTCTTCCTCGAGATTATTAGTTCAATTTTTCTCATCAAATGAAAATCTCAAGCAGAAATTTATGTTTGTAAAAGAATATAAAGAGGAGTTTTATAGATTGATAAGATCTGGTCATATGGAAGCAGATGAAGAAAAACTAGTTAGATACATTAATGGCCTAATATTTGGAATACACGATGAATTGGATGTTTTGTCTCTAAAAATTGTGGAAGAAGCTTATCAGATGGCCCTTAAAATTCAAGAAAAATTGGCAAGGAAGCAGAGTCAAAGAGGAAGAGGACGAAGCACAATAAGAGGTAGAGGAAAATGAAGCAGATGATCATTAAGTTGAGGAAAATCATAAGAGGATATTCAAGTGGAATATTTCCCATAGAAATAGGAGAAGAAAATAGTTCACAAAAGGGAGAATCATCAAGAGGAGACCTCAGAGGACGAAGACCATATCAAGGAGGTAGAGGCTGATCTATTGTGGTAAGATGTTATATATGTAATAGAGTTGGTCATAAGGCTAATGAATGTCCATAAATATTTTATAATCAAGGAAGAACACATATAACATAAAATGATATAGAAAGTGTACATCTCTACACATGGAAATACAACTAAAACTGGGGAATCTTTAATGATGAAAAGAACTTTAGTAAAGTCTGTTGAAGGAGTAAAGGAACCCACACAAAGAAAAACATTATTCAAAATTGTTTGTAAATCAGGAGGAAAGCATTGTAAAATCATTATTGATAATGGGAGTACTAATAATTTACTATCCACGGAGGTGGTGGAAATTCAAATTTAAAGAAAACTAAACATCCTACTCCCTAGAAAGTTTGATGGTTACAAAAAGTGACATCAGATATTAGTTAATGAAAAATGTGAAGTGGAGTTTCAAATAGGACGTTATCAGGATAAAGTTATTGGTGATGTTATGCCTATGGATATATGTCATATCTTGTTTGAAAGGCCATGGCAATATGACAAGAAAGCAATGCACGATGGAAGGAGAAATGCCTACACTTTTGAAAAGGATGGTGAAAAACATATACTTTTTCCTTCGAAGAATGACAAAGCACCATAAGAAGAACAATCCAAGGTAACGTTACTTAGTGGGAAAGAATTTCTTCAAGAAATCAAGCATGAGGAGATAAATTTTTCCTTAATCGGTAAGCCAAAGGCAGACCTCACAAGTAAAAATTTGAATGATCTTCCAGAAGAAACTAAAAACATGTTGAATGAATTTAGTGATGTTATAGTGGATGACTTGCGTGATGAATTCCTCACATTAGAAGTATTAGCCTTCATATTTATCTAATTCTAGGTGCTAGCCTTTTGAACAAAGAAGCTTATAGAATGACTCCAAAAGGGAATGAAGAAATTAAAAATCAAGTGTAGGAATTGTTGGATAAAGGTTTCATTCGAGAAAACTTAAGTCTATTTTCTGTTCCAACAATGTTAACTCCAAAGAACGATGGTGGATGGAGAATGTGCACAGATTCTCGAGCAATCAATAAAATCACAATCAGGTATAGGTTTCCATTACCCCGTGCTAATGATCTTGTAGATTTAAGTGGTGCTGCATATTTTTCTAAAGTAGATTTAAAAAGTGGATATCATCAATTCAAAATCAGAGAAGGTGATGAATGGAAAAAAACATTTAAAACTAATAATGGTTTATATGAAAGGTTGGTAATGCCCTTCGGACTTACTAATTCTCCCAGTACTTTTATAAGGTTAATGAATGAAATTTTAAAAGAATTCATTGGAAAAATTGTTATAGTTTACCTTGATGATATCTTAATAAAAGAATTCATTGGAAAAATTGTTATAGTTTACCTTGATGATATCTTAATCTACAGTCAATCAAAATAAGAGCACCTAAGACATCTTAAGATGGTTTTAATGAAGCTACAACAAGAAAAAAATTTAATCAATCTAAAGAAGTGTACTTTCATGAAGTCAGAACTATTGTACTTAGGTTTCATGATTTCAAGGGAAGGCCTAAAGATGGACCAGGAGAAAGTGGAGGCCGTAATCAATTGGCCAACTCCAAGAACCATTTTAGAGGTAAGAATTTTTCATGGATTGGCATACTTCTACAAAAAATTCATTAAAAATTAAGTGGCATATGTGCTCCAATTGTAGAAACTATTAAGGAAAAAAATCAACCATTCCATTGGACAAAAGCGGCTATTAAAAGTTTCCAATTATTAAAGAAAAAGATCACAGAACAACCTATTTTATCACTACTCAATTTTAATAAGTTGTTTCAGGTTGAGATTGATGGTAGTGGAACTGCAATAGGAGTTGCCTTAAGTCAAGATGTAAAACTAGTTGCCTACTTTAGTGAAAAACTTAATGATGCCAAGCAAAAATATTCTTCTTATGATAAATAATTGTATGTCATCATACAAACTTTAAAAAATGGAGACATTATCTTATGCCAAAAGAGAGAATCCTCTACACAAATAATCATGCTTTACAATAATCAACAATCAAACAAAATCGAGTCAAAGACATGTTAAATGGATTGAATTCTTACAAAATTTCACATTTTTCATCGAGCATAAAAGTCGACAATCAAATAGAATGGCAGATGAAGAAGAATCAATTTAATTTTGGAAGAATTTCAAGTAAATGCCCTAGGATTTGCTGATTTGAAAGATATGTATAAAGATGATCTAGATTTCAAAGAAGCTTATGAAGTTTGTGGAAATCTTGTAAGTAGAGATAGCAATCCATGGTTAGATTATATGGTACAAGATGGACCTCTATTCAAGGGAAAATAGTTATGCATTCCAAGGTGTTCGATGAGGGAAAATTTGTTCAAAGAAAAACATAGTGGAGGTTTAGTAGGTCATTTTGGGCAGAATAAAATTGTAGCATAGTTACACGCATTTTATTATTGGCCTCATATGTCAAAACAGGTAAGAAAATTTGTGGAAATATGCAGGATATGTCAATATGCAAAAGGAAGAAGACAAAATGCTATATTATATCAACCTTTACAAAAACCAAATCAAACATGGGACTCCATCAGCATGTATTTTGTACTAGGCCTACCCAAAGCATAAAAAGGAAATGATTCAATATTTGTTGTGGTTGATAGATTATAAAAAATGACATACTTTATAGCTTGTAAAAAGACAAATTATACAACTAACATAGAAAACTTATTCTTCAAAGAGATAGTTAGGTTGCATGGATTGCCTACAAGTATTAGTTTTGAGAGGGATACCAGATTTGTGGGTCATTTTTGGAGAAATCTATGGAAAAAGTTGGGAGCAATCTCAGTTTTAGCTCATCATACCATCCCTAGACTGATGGTCAAACAGAGGTGGTAAGTAAAA
>APFE031012053.1:58760-72894 GCA_000404065.3 Pinus taeda | reverse complement strand
TAATAATAAAATAAACAATACCACGGGCCAAAACCATGATAACACAATACCGTCGGCTAAATACCATGAGAAAACCCCATGTGTGGGCGCTTAACTTCCTTGAAGTGTGTGCACTGGGGGTACGCACCCAATGAATGGGTATCCTGCGGGTATGTACGCACTTTATATAAGACATGCCTGCGTGTACGCACCTTTTGAACGGTGTGCCTGCGTACTCCTTATTTTATTCAATATTTGAGAGCTATTCATCAATGTTTGCTATTGACCTGTTGTACAGTGATCCATCACCTGTATGGGTTGCCATCAAGGACAACACTTTAGCCATAATGCCAACAATTTGTTGCAATTAAAATAGTTTTTTAACTGCATATTTGGATTCAGCACCTTGAAAAACCCCGGGGACGCTTTCGTTTGCAGAAACTAGCGATCAAACTTGCGATTCCAATAAATTGCTGCCAGATTTTGACGAGAAAAACCCATCGGAAAGGCTTTCAAAAAGTCGCATTATAGGCAACTGCTTTTGTTTGGGGGGTGAAGAAACCTTTTTTTAAAGATATGAAGAAATAAGTTTACTCTTTCTGGTTTTAGAGTATTTAAAGTGGGTTAAAAATTGGTTTTTTTAGATATAAGAAAACCAGTTAACTTATTTGTATAAAAGTATTTAACAGAAATAAAAACTTGTTTTTTATAAACTATTAACCAAATAATTTCAAGTGAAACCACTTAGTTATTAATAACTATTTTTCTATTAATTTAAAAGGAATGGTTTAAGGAGGCCAAGGTGGACAGCGAAAATTGGCAGGAATTTGGGCAAAATTTTTCAAAACGTCTTGTAGAGGCGGTGTTTGAATCATGTTTTTTATGGTAGAAATGGATTTAGCACCATCAAAAACTTCAAAGATACCTAAAATTATGAATTTTAATAGCTTTTAATTAGATTTACAAAAATATCTGCTAATTTTTTTCAAAATATAACCAAAATTTCTATAACTTTGAGGGAAAAAACATAATGGTTAGACTATGGCGGCCATATGAAAAAAAAAAAGGGAAGAAAGATGAAGAGGAGATGACATCGCCCCGGATCCCATGTTGGGTATACGACCAAAGTCCCACATTGACTAGAAGTGGGGAGGATCATGGGTATATAAAGATGGACAAATATCTCCATTGGTATGAGGCCTTTTGGGGTAAAGCCCAAAAACAAATCCATGAGGGCTTAGGCCCAAAGTGGACAATATCATACCATTGTGGAGATATGTGATGTCGAGAGTTCTTACAAGTGGTATAAGAGCAAGTTTCGAAGTTAGCCAAGTGGATGAATCCTCAGAATGTTGGACGAAGGTGGTTGGCCCCAGTAATATCACAATGGGATTCGTGCATGAGCTCGGTTAGACAGGCGGTTGACCTGGGATATAGCAAGCTCTCGAGGCAAGTGGTGCTCCATGTAAGGCATGTGCTTTCAACACATTGGAGCACAGAATCCTGGTTGGTAGAGAGTGCACAGATGGATAATCGTTTGAGGGGAGGCTCGATGGTCCTTTGTTCAAGGTGAAGAGGAGTTGACCTGGGATAGAGGGACGCTCGATGGTCCTTTGTTCGAGGTGAAGAGGAGTTGACCTGGGATAGAGCAAACTCTCGAGGTAGGTAGTGCTCCATGTAACGCGTGTGCTTCCAACGCATTGGAGCGGAGAATCCTGGTTGGTAGAGAGTCAACTGATGGATAATCGTTTGAGGGGAGGCTCGATGGTCCTTTGTTCGAGGGGAGGATTGTTGGGTAGACGACCAAACTCCTACATTGACTAGAAGTGGGGAGGATCATGGATATATAAGGATGGACAAATATCTCCATTGGTATGAGGCATTTTGGGGTAAAGCCCAAAAACAAATCCATGAAGGCTTAGGCCCAAAGTGGACAATATCATACCATTGTGGAGATATGTGGTGTCCAGAGTTCTTACAAGTGGTATCACAGCCACCATGCTTCCACAGATTGGTAAAAATTTTCCACCATGCTTCCACTAGATTGGTAAAAATTTGAATTATTCTCACTTGTTCCGATCCTGGGACTTGTGGGTTATGGGCCCACCATGCTTCCACTGGACTAGTAAAAATTTGAATTATTCTCACTTGAAAATCTTCTGATGTGGGTTATGGGCCCACCACGCTTCCACTGGACTGGTGAAAAATTAAATTATTCTCACTTGAAAATCTTCGGATGTGAAGCATTCGTACATATTCCAAGAGAAAATAGAACTAAGCTAGATGATAAATCTATGAAATGCATTTTTTGGGATATGCGGATGAAGATCTTGGTTATCGTCTATGGGATCTAGTCAACCAATTATTAAGAAATTTACCCAAGAACAAAAATTAATTATAGAAAATTACTGAGAGGAATAAATATAAAAATAACCAGTGGCAACCATAAACACGTGAACACACATGTTTATCTGGGAAAACCCCAAATCCAGAAAAAACCCGATCTAATGAAATTTCATTATCCTGGCTGGCCAATCCGGCAAAGTGAGCCTTCACGACTCACCTCCAGGCCTTTTCATTACAATGAAATCCTTTTAGCCTTTTATAGGCTCCATTACATATAATGGGTTATGGGCCCACCACGCTTCCACTGGACTCGTAAAAATTTGAATTATTCTCACTTGAAAATCTTCGGATGTGAAGCATTCGTACATATTCCCAGAGAAAATCGAACTAAGCTAGATGATAAATCTATGAAATGCATTTTTTGGGATATGTGGATGAAGATCTTGGTTATTGTCTATGGGATCCAGTCAACCAATTCTTAAGAAATTTACCCAAGAACACAAATTAGTTACAAAGAATTACTGAGAGGAATAAATATAAAAATAACCAGTAGCAACCATAAACACATGAACACACATGTTTATCCGGGAAAACCCCAAATTCAGGGAAAAGCCCGATCTAATGAAATTTCATTATCCTCGCCAAGACCCTGGCCAATCCGGCGGCCTTTAGGGCTCACCTCCAAGCCTTTTCATTACAATGAAGTCCTTCCAGCCTTTTATAGGCATTACATATAATACCATTTCTTTACAATGAAGTCCTTCCATCCTTTTATAGGCATTACATATAATACCACGGGCAGAGTACCATGGGTGCACAATACCATATGCCCCAAAACCATCACTGTTTAACCTGGGAAAATTTTGACTCTATCCCGAGTCAAGTTTACCTAACAATTCCCCCCTTAAACTTGACTTGGGGTTCCTTGTCTAACTCCACCCAATCGTGCTAAGTGAGACAATCCCGCTCATTCTAGCTCTTACCCCCCTCAAAGTTTTTTACCCGGGGTATTGTTAACCCGACATCTCCCTATCACCTAGGTTTAACCCAGAGTTTACCGGTGATTACCCAAGGGTACACATCCCTTACCAGGTCTTACAGTAGTATGCCCATTTACATACAATAATTTTGACTTCATTAATTTTATTTTTTATTTTTATTTTTTATTTTTTATCGTTGATGCTATTCTGACCCATCTTCTCTCAATTGCGGGCATCCTTATTTTGTTTCTTTGCTGCCTTCTTGCCAAGTTTAACTGCTTTTAAATTCTGAGATGAATCCTTGAAACCCTGGCATGGGGTGACTTCACCAGGAGGCCTTGATCTGGATCTGGAGCGTGATAACATGCGACGCTTCTTCTTTGGTTGATCTATATCCATGGCATCAGCATTCTCTTCCATGCCACTTGACCTTTCTCGTTTACGACCTCACTAAGACACAGATCTGCTTCGAGCTCTCTCTATTGCTACCGAAGGATCACGCAACAACAACTGCTCCTCCTCCTCATCCTCTACCTCCAGTCTCTTTGCCTGCAACAACTCTTTCATGGCTGCTACAGATCCTCTACCTCCAGTCTCTTCGCCTGCAACAACTCTTTCATGGCCGCTACAGATTGCAGCTTCCTCGCCTTCATCTATCTGCATTTGTAGAACCTTGTTTTGGCTACATTTATATTAGATTTGCGAACAAACTATGCATCAACCCTTTCTATGTCTACCGGGCTAAATAACCTTTGGCAACAAAAGCATTTTTCTGAAGCCAATACACAACCTTTGGCTCTCATACCAATTGTTAAAAAAATTACCCAAGAACACAAATTAATTAGAGGAATAAATATAAAAATAACGAGCAGCAACCATAAACAAATAAACACACATGTTTATCTGGGAAAACCCCAAATCCGAGGAAAAACCGATCATAATAAAATTTCATTATCCTGGCCAAAACCCTAGCCAATCCGGCCAAGTGAGCCTTCACCGCTCACCTCGAGCCTTTTATAAGCTCCATTACATATAATACCACATGCAGAATATCATGAGTGCACAATACCATGTGCCCCAAAACCATCATTATTTAACGTGGGAAACTTTTGACTCTAACCCAAATCAAATTTACCGAACGTCCCACACTTAAGGCTGCATGATGGTACAACTTGTTAGATTTATCCCACCCACTTTGCAGTATAATCAAAAGTATACGTACTGTGAAGATAATCGACACGACATTCATAAAAATCTAATGCTGGACCACCAATAAAGACTAAACCTTCAAATTCGGTCCACCGGCCTTCTTTCTTGAAGTAATGTCGCTGACTCATACCAGTTAAACCATCACAACAAAATCTGGCATGACAGTGGTAGGCTGCAGGCTCTTCCAGACCCTGGGAACAGGTGACCTCACCTCTGCTGGGTTTCCGTATTCATTGTTTGTGTCATCCGGGTGTATATTCAGTGCGTATGTCACAGAGGTAACTGTAAAGAAAATGCGTCGTGGAAGGATCTTAGTGAAAGGCAAGGCAGAAGAAATCGCGGTCTCACCAGGGCCGAGTGCCCGACAGAAGCATGGGAAGAGATGGAATCCTTATTCCACCAGCGGTCTTCACAAGTTCCAGGCCGTCTGTGACGAGCTCTCTTCCAAAAGACAATATGCTGCGAACAAGGCTGGTGTGCCTGAGGCCATGGTGAGGTTCGTGTCTTCCAAGAAGGAATGGATTCCGGTTGTGATTGGTGCGGCGGATCAGAAAACTTGGAAGGAAAACCCTGATGGGGACACTTCCAGGGTTTCGATCCTGTTACCTGCCGAGAATAATAATGACGAAACAGGCGGAGAGCTGAGGAGAAATGATGAACGGGGTGATAATATCGGTACGTCAAAGTGGAAGGGTTTTACTGTGAGTGCGTCCACCAGCTCCGTGAAAGCTCATGGTGACCCAGCCGACTTCTGTGGTACAGTGGCTCTGCCAGCTGTAAATCCCCAAAACAATAATCCTGAGCACAGCCAGAATCACCATCGCTCTGAGGCTAAAAGGTTAAGAAAGTCCGTGTCCATGGATAATTGGCCTAGGAACAGACCTGCGAGTCCAGTAATGGGATCAGATAACTTCTACAGGAAGACCCGGCCGGCCGTGGCTCATGATGCCAATGTGGCGGCATTAACTGTTACGTTCATCACACTGTTCTGTTTCGTCTTCTATGGCCCGTTCTGCGCAATCCTCTTCTCAGGCACATGGCTGTATCTAGTTGCAATGTTCAGATAAGGTTCGGAAAGGATGAAAGGGATGAACAAGAAAAAAAATAATAACAGGATGGGGCAACTTCAATCCGGAGAGAACAGGAGATGGGCTCTAATGGATGGACTGGCGAAGTTGGAAGTACAGTTGGCCTTGTGAAAGTCTTCGATTCTTTCTTCGACTTTACATATTCTAGTATGTGTAATCATTGTGTATGGAAAATAGTTAAATTTATTTACAAAAGTCTCCCATATCAATTGATATAATTAATGTTTGATAAAGTTATAGAACTGTATTAGAGGCAGTAGTCTATAAAGCGACTTTTTGTATTAGAGTACGGTAGTGCTCAGTGTCTTACTGGAACACGCTGTAAATTATAACATGGTATGGAGTTAATTATTTCAACATTTAGAACATGGTATGGAGTTTAATTATTTCAAAATTGTGTAAATTTGAAATAAGGTAGATATTAAGCGTATGTAATGAGTTAATTTAGCCACTCTCAATTTCCCCTTTTCTATTGAATGAGAATAATTTCTATTGAATGAAAATAATATAATATTTAATTGATAAATGGAAAGATAAAGGATTAATTTGTATGGTGGAGTGTTTAATATTTGTTAATAAATATTTTATTGCAAAGTGTTTAATACTGGTTAATAATTAGTTTATTGTGTTAAGTAAAATAGTGGATTTTTTTATTAAAAGGTTTTTGCTAACTACTACAAGGTATTTGTGAAATCTGATTTTAGCTAGGCTTGTTTATTTTGAATATCTTTTATTAAAAGGTTTTTGCTAATTAATATAGAGTCTGTCCCATTTACAAGTCTAAACTCTCGTTCCTAGTTTCTCCATTTATACACAGCGCTTCTCCGGTGAACTGTTTCGGGCGCTTCTCGCCCGTCGACCTTTCTTAACATAGTTGGTCGGCTCTCCTCTTTTACACTTTCTTGCTGTAAGTTCCAGTATACATCTGCTGAACTTTTTCATGGCGAGCACTCTCGTTCACAGTGGTCGTCTACGCGGTATAAGGTATGTTTCATGCTCTCCTCCCATTCTGTTTTGATACCTATTTTTCGTTTCCTAGGCACAGTATCGTAGATTATTTTTCCTGATATGCTTGTGCTTTGGTCTATTGTCTGTTTCTAATTGCTTCTTAATTCGGTTTTATACTTTACGGAAGCCCTGCTATTCGAACATGGATTTTTTTCAGTTGTTTAAAGCACATTTTACCATATACAAACCATGCAAAGATGTCAGGTTCAAGATTGGAAAATGGTGGTGCATATTTCAGTTATATTGTTGTTGTTTCTCTTGTTGTGTATACCCCACTCTCTAGTCAGCCATTACTGTTGCCCTCTCCTAGCTCCTGTTGCCGGAATTGTTGCCGTGGTTTTCTAAAATCTGGTAACCGAGGATTTTTCAAATCTCTGCTTTCGGGATTACGCCTTCGAACCTCTACGTACTTTTTGTACATGCATTTACTATGTTCATCTAGTTTTCATCCTTTTTGGATGAATGGCGGCTTGCTGACGCCACGTTACACTTATTTTCTTCCTTCCTACAGTTGTTCTTCTATTTTTTCTTGTCCCTGACTCACATTGGGATTATCTTCTCCGGCTGTTCTTTTTATTCTCACCCTTCCTTTTCTCTGCTTTGTGAGAACGGGTATTTTCCGCTTTTGGGTTTCCTTCTCCAGGCACTATATGCTCAGTCCTTCTCCACTTGTCTACCGTCACCTTTCATTTATGAATCTGCTTCCATCTGCATTGTTCTGCTGTTCCAAATCTTGCTAATCCCCAGGCGGGATTTTCGACTACGATTGGCGCGCATGGAGGGCGGTTCTAACTCGGCTGGCACCGAGGCACTTATAAATGCCACTTTGGAAGCTGAACAGGCCTAGATGATCGGCTCTGTTCGTGCTGACTGGTAGGGCGCTTTGTATTATGTGGCTATCAAACCGTCTTGTCAGCGTCCCGTTTCTCCTCCCCCTAACCATCGGGTCGACGGAGACCCTTCTCATCCTCAGCGTCCGCTTTACAACAAATCTTACAAGCCCGTTCGGACATCTGCCCCGCCAACGGCTCTTAAGCTGGACTCTGTTCATCTCTCCGAATGTATTGACAGCCTTCAACATCTTGCTCTCATTGGACGATGGGACTTTCCTATTATGAACGACTCTGATATGCGTCTATGGCTTGCATCCCATTGGAAACCAGTCATTGGGTATATCCCTGTCATCTCTAATCTTATGAAAGGATGGTATTGTTTTCATTTCCTTACTGTTGGGGACGCCGAAACCATTTTAAAGGGACCCTGTGTTTACAAGCGCAGCTTTCTCGCCCTATACCGATGGTATCTTGGGTTTGACCCTTTATGCAACACTCCGTCCAACAATCTCATTTGGGTAAAATTGCCAAATCTTCCCCTCGAATTATGGTCGAAGGAAACTCTTGAGGAGATTGGGAACGCAATTGGACGTTTCGTCTATGTGGACCCCTGGTGCCTTGGCGAGAAGGATAAGAGAATCTCTTGGATTCTCATCGAGAAATCCTATAGGGGAGGACATCCCGAATTCCTTGAAATTGACTGGCGGAACCTCCATATTAAACAGCGCCTGGGTTATTGGGGAATCCCATTCCGCTGTGCTCCCTGCCACAAAACTGGACACTTCATAAAATGTTGCCTCCGCCTCAAGCTCTCCCACCCCTGCCACTCTCGCCACTGAGCCGGAATTCCCACCTGTTCTGATTACTCCTCCTCCCCTGAAACTCCGAACCTCCATCAACCTGCGGCTTCTCCCGACCCTCCTCTTTTCCCCTCATCTGGCGAACCCTCCACCCGTCCCGCTCCTTCTCACCCAGATCCCCCTGCTCCCCCCTGCCCCCTATCCCGGAACCCGTTGACCCCGCTGCTATCCCATCCCCCATCCCGTTATCTATCAAGGACTTCTCGTTCGATACATCTCCCATCCCTATCTCTTCCTCCACCCCCTCCCCCAACAAGGCACTTCTTTCTCAAATCAAGGGAAAGGGTCCTTGTACATCCGTCACCCCTGTCAACTCCCCCACGTCTTCCCCCATTAACCAACTTGACAGCGACCTTGACATATTCCTTTCCCGTAAATCCCTCGAACTTGAACCCCTCACCATTCACAAACCTCTGGTTCCTGGTCTACCTTTCATTAGCTCGGATTCGGCTAAGAACATCAATGTCAGGAAGAAGTCATGTGGTGGCAGCAGGAACTTCAGAGGCAGAACCACTGTCACGGAACGTGGCGTCAGGAACCTCTCTCTCATTGATGTTCCCATTCACGATCTTCTGGTTTCAAAGCTCCTTAGAGCAAATGTGGCTCGAGAACCCTCGAAATGAAATTTATCATCTCTCTAAATATCCGGGGCCTCGGCGTTGACCCCAAATTTCTAATGCTTAGCGACTTTTTCCGCTCCTCTCGTTCGAGTATCATCCTCATACAGGAAACTATGCGCAATTTTGAGGCTTCACTCATATATTTCAGGAAACTTCTACCATCCTGGTACATGGTGGCCACAGATGCAGATGGGCTTTCTGGCGGTCTAGCGACTCTTTGGGATCCCTTCCGAGTCAAAGCAAAAGCATACAAGTGTTTTGCTGGAATCTTCATTTCAGCCACAGTCAGAGGCATCAGCATCCCTCTGAATATTCTTAATATATATGCGCGCTATAAAAATAGGACCCCTTTCTGGTCAAATTTTTTTTCCTCAACAATCTTTGATATTGAACACCTGATTATTGCTGGTGACTTTAATATCACTCTAAATTCTAATGAATGCTGGGGTCATTGTAGGCATCCCGACTCTCTTGCAGATTCCATCAAGATTGATCTTCTTAATCATAACATAATAGACATTGCTCCTGGAGAGATGAAGCCGACGTGGACAAATGGAAGGACCGACCAGGCTTACATCGCCAAACGGATCGACAGGTTTTTGGTACATGTCAGCGTTATCGATATATTGGGCATGCCAAGTCTTTCGGTGGAGAATATCCTGGTCTCTAATCATCGCCCCATCATTCTCTCATGGCTGGACAGTGGCGTCAAAAAGGGCTATCCTTTCAAATTCAATTGCTCATATCTTCTGGACCCCGCCTTCAAGGAGCTCATTTCCAGCCCATGGAAAAAGGCTTCTTCTACACCTTCGCATCTGCCCCCCTGCACCTTTCGTGAGAAATTGCAAGCGCTAAAAAAGATTGTAAAAGCCTGGGAAGTGGAGCAAAAGAAAAAGGACAAGGCGGAACTCCTCCATATCCAATAGGAGATCGATTCCATCCTACAGGCAGCTACTTCCTCTCCCCTCACTTTTGACATGAAATGCCGCATCCGCACTCTCGAGGGGAAAAGGTTCGATATTCTCAAGAAATAGGAAGCCATCTGGCGGCTTAAAAGTAGGGCAACATGGCTGCATGAGGGGGATAAAAACACGAAATTTTTTCACAAGTTCGCTAACTCGAGAAGGAATAAGAATGCCATATGGAAGATCAAAAACATCGATGGCGACACCTTCGTCTCCCAACAAGACATTTCCAGGGAAGCAATTTCTTTCTTCAAGCAACAATTCTCGAGGAGACCCAATGTTGCTTTTCAGAATCTCTTATGGGGTATTGACCCGACCCCCCTTATGTTTAACGATCATGCAAACGAGGCGTTATTCAAATCAGTCACAGAAGAGGAGCTTCTTCGAATTATGAAATCCTTCCAGAAGGACAAGTGCCCAGGACCGGATGGCTGGACCATTGAATTTCTTATACATTTCTTTGAGTTATTCAAGGTGGATATCCTCTCCATGGTCGAAGCTTCAAGATCTATTGGCATCATTCATCCACACACCTCCTCGACACTGATAGCTCTTATCCCAAAGAATACTGATCCTGAAACTTTTAAGGACTACCGCCCAATCTCCCTATGCAACATTACCTTTAAGATCATCACTAAGATTATTGCCAAACGGATCAAAGGATATCTGGATTCCTCCTTATCTCAAGACCAATACGCTTTCCTACATGGCAGGAACATCCTCGACGCTGTGGCTAACACTCAGGAATGCCTATCTTCTCTCTATGCTCGACAACAGGGTGCGGCCATCATGAAAATTGATATTCATAAGGCTTTCGATTGCATTGAATGGGGATTTGTGGAATGTTTGCTGGCTAAGATTGGTTTACGGCCACATAACATCCGATGGATTTTAGCATGCTTTATGAATGTCAACTATTCTGTAATCGTTAACGGCCTCCCAACACATTACTTCCAAGCACAAAGAGGATTGCGCCAGGGATGTCTGTTATCACCTCTTTTGTTCATCCTCGTCATGAATACTCTGAGCCTGCATATCAACAAAGCGGCGGCTGAGACAAAAATTAAGGCGATTAAAATATGTAGACAAGTATATGTCTCTCACAATATCTTTGTAGACGATGTCCTTTTGTTTGCTATGCTCTGTCGGTCTTCATGGAATTTCTACAAAGACATTCTGGATCGTTTCAATTATGCTACCGGGCTCTTCATCAACAAATCAAAATCCATATTATATCACAACGACGTGGATCTGGATATGGTGGCGTGGATTTCTCAACTCTTCGGCATCGAATCGGCCCCTCTTTCCCAGGGTCTCAAATATCTTGGATTCCACCTAAAGCCCAGCACAATTGGGTTTGGCTGACTGAGAGATATTATAAACGCATCTCTACTTAGGAATACCGATATCTCTCTTTGGCGGGCAGGGTCACGCTCTCCCAAGCTGTTCTGCTTCAGATGGTGGTGTATTGGGCACACCTCTTTCACCTCCTGATCAGCATCATCAACAAGTTGACCTCAATCACAGCTAATTTTATCTGGGGTGGCAGCAAAAATCAATCAAAGTTTCATTTGACCAAAATACACAGGATCACAATGCCAAAAAAATTGGGCGGATGGGGTCTGAAAGACCTGCGAATTTTTGGCAGGTCTCTTATTTGCAAAACTCTCTACAGAGGCATTTTTGGCACCGGGCCATGGAGCGTTACAATCTAACAAAAATACCTGAAGGGAAGGGGTCTGGAATTCTGGTATCGTAGGGGCGCTATTGGTGTTCGTAGAGGCTCTGCCATTTGGCTCAGCTTTAAATCTGTTGAGAAATTCTTCCTATCCAAGCTCAGATGGTGTTTGCACTCCAAATGATATGTGCTCTTTGGTATTGACCCGATTGCCAGCAAACAAAGTTTCTTTCTTCCTGAGAATGTTATTTCTGCCTTGCAACACTTGGGAATTTTCACATGGGACAAAGTCATTCTGGATTGGGCGGGCCTCTCCCCCATTTGGAAGTTTGCTGAATAGATCGGTCTGTCGGCTCCTCTCTCCTCTGTCTGGGTACAGGTTTCCTCGTCATTACAGGCTTCTGGGATTATGCGTAGCGGTCCCTCCGACCATCTATACTGGTTCTCAATCAACCCTTCTGCTCTTATCAACATCAAAGATATATATACAGAGCTCATTACACTGGTCCCAGTTTCTGCTCCTATCTTCCCCACGACTCTATGGAAGTCTGGATGCCCGGCAAGGATGATCTATTTTGCATGGCTTCTATTCAGCAATAAGAACCTGACGTGGGACAATTTGAGAAAGAGATCATGGCATGGACCCAGCAGATGCTCCATATGCGAGTCAGATGAAGAAACAAATTTCCATATTTTCTTTCATTGCAGCCCCACACAGGATATATGGTATGAACTTGCACATTTATACAATTTTCCTCACGTTGTCTTCGATACTGTGCAGGCAACTTTCCTTTGGTGGTCTTCTCAATGTGAAAATCGCCGCGCACTTCTCATTATCAAAGTTTGGTTTGTATGGTGCTGGCGAAATCATAGGATCTTCGACGACTCCAATGCCCCTCTCAATTCCATTCTGCCCTGCATATGCTCACTATACGAATTCATCACAAGTAACAGGGCATAGCTCCTTTCGTGGTTTTTTGTCAACATATCTCTGGTGGCTTTTTGTTCATATACCATGTTGGCTTTTTGTTTCCATATATCTGTCTTTTCCAGGACCATTTGCATATGTTGTTTCCTACACTCTTTTTTGTCTCTGTGTGCTCCCTCTGAGCATATTGTGATTTGCACTTTTGAGGCATATGTTTTCTGTAATCAATTTGAAATTTATATTACCTTAATATAACTATACAACTTTTTCTTCTGAAAAAAAAAAAGTTTTGATAGCATCCACGTTTCACACATTTTTTTTTCATTTTAAATGTATCTAGGATAAGAAGAAATTTTGAAACCTGGTTTGTAAATATTTGAATTTCCTCTTATAAAAAATTTCTAATAAATAATTATAATTCTAATAAGTCATTTATATAAAGACTAATTGAGAAAATTTGCTTCCTTGTAACAAATATTTATGATAGATTAGTTAAAAATGTACTTATGTTTTGTAACATTTTTTAATAAATTTGTTTAAAAAAGATTTTTATAAATACAAAAATACATTTAAAAAAAACAGTGAGCTATTTTTAATTAAACACTATTGACATATATTCCACTTAAAAAAATAAAATTGATGACCTTAAAAATTCTTCGTCCATATATAACCATCTCCCAGCTACTTCATTGTCGAAAATCTATATAAAACCTAAAGGAGACCGCATAAAAAAAAATTACCGTTCGATAAGAAAAAGAAATTTAAAATTCCACACGTGATCAAAGTAAAGGAATTAGATGCTTATCAATTACTTGCTTGACATCTGTACGTACCTTTCAAATTAATTATATCATTAATATCCGAGCCAATGAAAACACCAAGTGGAGCAGCGTATCTTAAAACTCTGTTCGTCGGTTCGAAAAGCCGCTCAATAACCGCCTAACACAATTTAAGTGTAAAAAAATTATATAACGAACACGAACACGTTTTTAAAAAAAATTATATAAGTAACGAACACGTTTTTTAAGCGGACTCGTTTAACGAGGCAAAAGAATTGGTTGGATATTTAAAAGGGAGTTGTCTATAATGCGACTTTTTGGAGATTCCGGTGACGGAATCCGACGGAAGAAATGAGGTTAAATCTTGATTTTTAAGTAGTTAAAATGGTTTTTTAACTTCATATTTGGATTCAGCGCCCTGAAAAACCCTTGGGAGCCATTGATTGTGCAGAAACTAGCTATCAAACTTGGGATTCCAATGAATTGCTGCCGGATTTTGACCAGAAAAATCCGCCGGAAAGGCTTTCAAAAAGTCGCGTTATAGACTACTGCATTTAAAAGTAGTTAGAATTTCGGAAAATTTTTTTTAAAATATTTATAGAGATAGTATTTGAATTGTGTTTTTAGAGTGAAAATGAATTCAACCCAATTAAAAAAGTCTAAAATACTTAAGTTTAATTACTATAATAAAAATTTACAAAAATCTTTACCAATTTTTTTTTAAATATAATCAAAATTTCCATAATTTTAAGAGCAACTCTTCCACCAAATTATAATTGGAGTTGTCTATAATGAGACTTTTTGGAGATTCCGGTGACGGAATCCGGCAGAAGAAATGAGGTTAAATCTTGATTTTTAGCA
>APFE031012053.1:16128-58740 GCA_000404065.3 Pinus taeda | reverse complement strand
GCAGTTAAAATGGTTTTTTAACTGCATATTTGGATTCAGCGCCCTGAAAAACCCCTGGGAGCCATTGATTGTGCAGAAACTAGCTATCAAACTTGGGATTTTCACCGGAAAAATCCGCCGGAAAGACTTTCAAAAAGTCGCGTTATAGACTACTGCATTATAATTTCCATAATTTTAAAGGCAACTCCTCCGCCACGTTATACCCTGCGTTTTTTCATCGTGTCTCAAATTCTTTTGAGTTAGTTGAAATCACGTACATCCGGATTAGGTATTGTGTTATAGTTAGCGGTTGATAATTGTATTTTCACTTTGGTTTGTACGAAGATTACTATATTTATAGTATTAATATTAGTAATAAAATATTTATTATTTTAATTGTATTTTCACTTTGGTTTGTACGTACATCCGGATTAGGTATTGTGTTATAGTTAGCGGTTGATAATTGTATTTTCACTTTGGTTTGTACGAAGATTACTATATTTATAGTATTAATATTAGTAATAAAATATTTATTATTTTAATTGTATTTTCACTTTGGTTTGTACGTACATCCGGATTAGGTATTGTGTTATAGTTAGCGGTTGATAATTGTATTTTCACTTTGGTTTGTACGAAGATTACTATATTTATTATAGATTACTATATTTATATATAATAATTAGTAAAAAAATTTATATATTAATAATTAGTAAATAAAATATTCATTATTTTAATTGAATCTTTACTTTGAATGGTTTATAATTGAATATTTTTTCAAAGAAGTGTTAGAAATTGAGAAGCATGGTAACAATCTGAATAGGGATGGAAGAAGTTGGAAAATTAGCAGCAACTCGATCCGTGCTTTCCATTCCTAGTTTTTATTTATTCTTTGAAAATTTTCGGTTTATCTGGATTTTGATTTTTCCCTCAGCATATATATATAATCATTCTTAATCTTTATTGATTTAATATTATTATTTATCTAATTTACATTTTACATTTGTTTAGTTTTCTATTTGTTATATATATATCTCTCTCTCTCAATATATGAATAGATGATGATTAATGCTGCTTAAACCCAAATGGTCTATCGGACATGTTATATATATATTATATATATAATTATAGGATGATGGTTCAAGACACTGTCAACGCGTGGTCACTAGGTCCATGTTTATATATCTATATCTATATATATATTATATATAATATAATAATAATATATATCCTATAATATTATTGGATGTGGTTCACAGACACTTGGTCAACGCGTGGTCACTAGGTCCACAAAAAAATTTGGTTGATCGACCCCTAAGGGATCTTTGCCCACCACGACCCACTAGCCAGGTCTGATGCCAAGGCCTGTGATCGGGGCTACCTGAGGGCTCGGGTAGAATGGACCTGTGACCATCCCGATCCCGAGGCAATGATTTTTTGATGCAACTAAGCTAGACCTTAGGAATAATCTATAGTATATATATCATATCTTAAATTCTGTTTATTATGCTACTTTTTTAAATAATTTTATTATTATGATTATTTTAACTTTTATATGATTTAAATATATTATTTATTTGACATTTTATATTTTAATCTTAATTTTTATTTTTATTTTTTTTTAAAAGTGTATATTTCTTTAATTCTTCCTTTCATATAATATAATATTTTTTTCTAAAAATTTTGGTTTGATTCTTAACTTATTTATCTTTTTAATGCTTATTTTATTTTTATTTATTAGTTATTATTTTTTTTTTATGAGGATGTTTTTACACATTTGTAACTACTTTGACTTTATAACGCTTAAATTTTAGTTAATTAATTTTTATTTTTGACTTTCTAACGATCAATTTATATTTTTGAAGCATCTCCACCTATATATATGGTTAATGTTAGATGAGATGCTCCACCTTTGCCCTGATGATGAACCACAATGGAGGGTTCGAAACGTTGGCTCCAATAAATTATTTGATGTGATTTCTCCGAAATTTTTTCTCTCTAAACATTATGGATCACAAAAGTCTAAGCTCAAAAACAGTGGATCATATTGAAATTGATGACTATGCTAAATCATGTTTAATTATGGTAGATGATGACTAAATATAGTTGATTTTAGGTGACTATCATTGATTTTGTTTGAATATGTTTGGTTATAATTGACTATGTATGACTATGTTTACTTATGGTTATTGATTATTGGTAATGGTTAATTGGGTTTAACCATAGATGATAATGTTTAACTATTGTTGACCATGTTTGACTATAGTTGACCATGGACAACTATGGTTGACTTTGATAATGGTTAATTACATGTTATTATGTCTCACAATTGTAACTTTATTTTCCCATAGTTAACCATGTTTGAATATGGTTGACTTTAAATCACCGTGCTCAATTATTATTGACTTGATAAACCATGTTTGACTATCATTTATTTTTCTTGACCATAATTAACTTTAGTTGATCATGGTTGAATGTATTTGACTACAAATGACTATAGTTGATCATGGTTGTCTATGTTGGCTATGATGACCACAACTGACCATGTTGACAATTTTTTACTTTAGTTGAACGTGGTTAGCTATGAATGATCATAATGGAATTTTATTAAGAGATTGAATCCAAAATTATGTCACATTGTATCATCAGGAGTTAGCCTTCAAAGTTTTGTCATGTTTCAACATTAAAAGGGCAAATTCAAAAAAATGTCACATTCTAACATTATCAATGAGTGTAATATTATGGCATATTGTGACAGTAAGAGGTTGAATTCAATATTATCTCACATTGCAACATTGAGAGGTTAATATATCATTATGTCGGATCACGATATCCATCTTGGTTTATTTTTGTCAAGTTGTTATGTTTATCAATAGTTATGTCATGTTGCAATGTTCATTAGAGTTTTGAATTATGATAATTTGAAGGTAATTTATCATATAATTTTGTGTGTTATTAAAACAATAGATATTAAGACAATAGAAACTGTTTGTATTTATCTATCTATATTCTCCAAATGGGGTATTATTTCATTTTTCTAGTCATTAATATGGAAAAGGGGACATGGAAAATAATATAACTCATCATTCCCTTGGCTTGTTAACCTTTGGCCATGCATTGAAGGCCCTCATTGAAATGAGTGCCATTATATGTGCATCAATATGGCAATCACATTAGCTTGGGTTTTGGGTTGGTGAGCCTTTGTGATTTGGGTCTATCCCCGACTCACAAAGTTGAGTCTCGTTCCCACTGGTTCTTTCATCCTCTGAAACATCCCCTTCCCTACGGTGAATTTTAGTCAGCATCTTGTTTATCCATCTCTAGTTTTTCTCATCTATTTTGGCACTTCCAGACAAAAAAGGAAACTCTCGAAGTTCAATTGCCACAAATGGGATCTCACAAGTGATATCTCTACTCCTCTAGATTTGTTTCCTTCTCAATCCCTCTGTTGTATATCATATTGAGTACCTTTATGCTCTTCTTACGTCAGTCATTATGACTGGGCAAAGAGAATGCTACAAGCGAGGAAGGGGTTGCAGCTCAATAAGTAGCTCTCATGGCCCTTTTTGGGCATAATCTTTGACACACCATTACTAGGAGCACTCTCTAGTCATAATTCAAGAAGAATTCAAGATGCAAACGAAGAAATTCATCAGGAATATACACAAATACTAGATCTAGAGGTTTTGGAGAGAGTAGCTACATGGATTCCCAAAACTCATAATACTAGGGGGAGACAAAATCTTTATCTCCACACTATCAATATTTACTGGCACACTAAAATTATCTTGGGGAAAGTGCTTGTTGACCAAAGAGAGGCTCGGGATAATCCCTTGAACATATTAGAATAACTAAAGCTTCTTCGATTGAATGTGGAAGGTTTCTTAACATGTTTAGGGATGGGTTCTCCATTGAGATATTGAGCTCCTCTCAACAAGGGAATGAACCAACCCATAGACTTGGATTGTTGGAGGGTTGTTTTGATGGAGATGATGATTTCAAAGGAGGTAGTGGTGGATTAATAGTAACAAATGTGGTGGTTGATGTATTTGGAGGTACGGTAGAAGATGTAGCAGCAGACAAATGTTCAAGTTGATATTGAATGTAGGCCTTTTTAGTGGTGATTTGAAGCTGGTCAGCTAGGGTTTGGAGCTTATCAAAGTTGGACCAAAGCTCGTGATCAGTATTAGCAAACATAGATTTAGCAGAAGGTCTAGAAAACAAAGATTTAGAAGTAGGCAAGTAAGAATCAAACTTGATAGGGTCAAATACTACCTCTGAAAGGAAAGTTTAAGATATTAATCAGAAAAGAGATAACTCAATTTGGATATCAAAAGAAAGATCTTCTATGGTAAACAATTGATCAGGAAAAGAAGTAGTCCTTACGAATTTATGAGCTCCACTTTCAGGATGAGGAGATTTGAGTTTTCTCAGCAATTTCTCTGGATCATCAATAATCGGAGGTGGATTTGGGTCAGGGTTTGACCTCGTGCGTATTTTAGGAGCCAAAGTTTTACACATTGAACTTGATGTGATTTTTTTTTAAATTAGCTTTCTTCAAATACTGGAATCTGTCACCCACAGACCAGTCTTGAATGCACTTATAGAACTAATCCTAGGAATAATATATCAGTTGTTTTCCCAACAATGGTGCCAAAAATGTTATCCTCCACAATATCCCAAGGTTGAGAAGGAAGACCGAAGGAGCTAACCTCAAATCACTTCTGGTTCAATAGCTAGCCCTACTAAACCAGAGAGGGATCTCTCTATGAATTCACAATCAATGATGTCAGGAATGGAAAAGGATTTTTAGGGTAGATATGTTAGGATCAGGTAGGGTTTTGAAAGTTTTAGGTTTTGATGTTGGATAAGGGATGCAAACTAGGTAGCTAGGTCAAAGGATCAAAGAGTTACAACAACAAAGATATAAAGGAGTAAGGTAGCAATGCGTTTATGATGGATTTATGGTTTTTCGATGTAGTGTAGTGTTTGGAGGAAGAAAAAGGTCTCAATGAGCATGTGCACCATGAATTCATTAAGTAAGAAGGAAAATTACACAAAATGATATTCCCGTAAAAACAAAGCTTTATGCAAAGAATTATGCTTATAAAATTTAAGGAAAACCACTTAGGAAATAAGATATGAAAATAGAGATGTATATCATTCAATTAAAACTAAAACAGAGAAAATACATTATCACAAACTCACTACACATGAATTCCTAGATAATGGTTGCAAACTGCTTCTTTGATTTCCTAAATAAAGTGTCCAAGTACAAGCTACAAGTGTTCTCTTCTCTGATGTCCAACCCGTTCTATGACTGAGAAAATGATACATGTAGACCAAAACAACATCTCCCTTCTCTCATGGGTCGAGTCCATGAGAATAGGAACTGATACATGAGGTGTTCCAACCAAACCCTAATGTCTAGGGAGGTTAAACCAACTCCTTCATTTAAACTCTGACTCAAACTACTCTCATTAATGAAGCCTAAATTTACATAAAAACATCTTAACAAGCATTTTTACCTTTAATTACATCATATTTACATCAAAATCAAATAATTACATCATCGAAATTTGAATCCAATTAACAAAACTAAGAAAAATTTGTTACAGGAAAAAACACAACGAATTTGGGATAATTGATTTTTGAAGGCCTTCCCGAGGTCCAAATTCTGATCTTGATGGCTCATTGGAAAGATGTGGATGTCTGCTACATGATGGAATCTTCAAGAGATGAAAAGGGTCACTTATAGCCCCTCAAAACTTCATTCTCCTAGAAGTACTCTAAAAAATGCACTGTGTTGTTCAACAGGAGGGCACAAAGGTGATTTTTAGGTAGTTTTTGGCCATTTTCACCTGTCGAAACCTGGTGAATGTCTTCTCCCATAGGCTATATGTCATGTAAAAGTCATGGGGAATCTAGATATGTAAACAAAAATTTATTTGGAGCCCCTATCGAAATCACAACGTGGGGCACACTGCGTTTTTGACTCCATCACTATGTCAAAATTTGCAAAAATTCACAAAAACCAAAATTCCTCCAAAAATTTTCAAAATTGGTTCATGAAGTCCTAAAGTGCTATGCTATGCTATGAGGTAGGCATCAACAAGAAAATCCAACTTATCATTCTCTTTTTTCCTGATTAGGATTTCCTTGAGTTTTTCCTTCAACCGCTTGATTCTGACTTGGGATACCCTGGTCTTTGTGTAGTAATGCATGACCATGTGCCTTTACAACATATTGTCTCTATTAGCCTTCTTAAGAAGCTTATCCAAATGAAAATTCACCTTATCAAGCCATAACTCTCTATTCTCATTGATTTCTGTTGTAATTAGGTCAACTGAAGTCATTTGTTTTCTTTCTTGTTGAAGTGCCCTTTTGAGGCCTCTAGTCTTTGGCCTTCTTGTTGTCACTTGCTCCTAATGATCATATAAATCCTCTACATCAATCACTTCTTTTCCCTTTACATCCTCAACCTCAAGCTTTTCCAAGAGTAGTTGTTTTACCTTCAATGGCTGATTTTCCTGCTCTAGGAATGAAATCATGAAATGGGCCTTTGATAAACTATCCTTAAGATCTTTGATCTCATCATATTTCTTCATGTTTACCTTCTATATTTCCTTATTCTCCTTATAAACCTTTAATTCAACCATGTCAGTGTCAAGATCGAATGGCTCTTCATCTTGCAAAGGTGCCTCATACTGTGATTTTGATCCCTATTTTGCTGATGCTGCTAATATAAGCTTGGCTCCTTCCACAACATGTGGAGTAAACACAAGCCTATTACCTCTCTGAGATTTTTGAGTCACCTCCGGCCTAGGTATCCTCTCAAATGAAGGTCTCCTAGATGAGACACCCTTCACATGCCTAAATGGTGTTGATGGTGTACTTGGGCTTGTAGATTGACTAGTAGAAGGCAACAAGACATCTGTCTGAATGAATGTCTCCTAAATGATGTTCTTTTGAGAAAGCTGATGCAATACAATAATATTGATGAGATCATAGTGAAAAAGGATTTTTTGATGATCACTATGTCTATGCTACACCTTCTCTGCCATTTTAGCCAAGATTTTGTAGGGTTAGTAGGGTAGGTTTGGTGGTTTTACTCTTGTGAAATGCATGAGCAGTCTAACATGGTATTTGTACAATCTAGAAAACCCACCCTCACATGTAAAGTAATTCATAGTAACCCTCATCATTGGAGAAAATATCTCAAGCAACTCTCAAAAAGGAAAACCTTCTTAATGTTGTGTTTATAGTGACCTTTGATAAAACATTGATAGTTTTGCAGGTCCAAGTCCAAACTCTTAAACCATTTTTCTTCGCTGTTGGGTATCCCTGTGGTTGCTGCTATGACTTCAATTGAAATAGTGAAACTAACACCTGCAATAATGACCTTATCTCTCCTAAGATGAGTGGTAAACAAACTGGTCAATTTGGCATGGTATTTGACCCTTTGAACTAGCTCACAAAACCCTAAACATCATACATTTTGAAAGCATTGTTTTGAAAGTGGGGAATACATGAGATCATTAGTGTTTAGTGGTTCAAACCTTGAAATTTGACCTCCCTTATTATAGGATTTCCTTTCCTCCTCCATTTTGACAATGTGTAAGAGAAAACCCTAATTAGGAAAACATGGGAATTGGATGAGGGGATAGGATGAAGGGTTTAGGGAAGGGAAAATAGGGTAGGAAAATTTAGGGAAGTGGATAGGGTTTTTAGGAATGTTTGGGACGTGGAAAAGGATGAATTGGGTCTAGGATCTGGTTAAGATAATTTTTGCATAGTCCAACTAGGAAAACAATGAAAAACACAACGTATGGGAAAATTTGAGGATACACACCATAAAATGAAGGAAACCAGACTTATGGAAGGGTCAGTAGACTTGAAGTTACTTGTAGAAATTTGTTGAAGACCTAAATTACCCTTTGGAAACCTTTGAAAACCATTTTGTGACTGTAGGAGAAAAAACATAGTGAAATTTTGTGTAGGAGAGAAAACACAACGAAGGTCCTCGAAAACGCATCGTGGGCTCTGGAAAACACAACATAGGTGTTTGGATTTCCTTTTAGAGTATTTATTCCTGCAAAAATGTTGAGGAGATGATTTGTTGGTGAATGAGAGCTATCTACCAATGAATATGAGAGAGAAAAATGAAATGAGATGGTCTTTATAGCTTGTTAAAGTCAATTTCATAATGGTAGGGTGGCCCACCATGTGTTTTCACTTACCTTTTGGAAACTTTGTAACTTCGGAAATTTCAAATGCAGTTTTAGAACATTGAAATTATTACATCATTTTGAAATAAATTACACTTTTGAACATAACCTTTTGAGCAAAACCCTATTACTACTCCATCATTTGTCGGATTTATTAATGACATGATAGATTTTGTTGACTCTCACCCTAATGACCTAATGGTGACACTATGTCGAATGAAGACCATCGTGATATGAATGAGATGATGGTGATGATATTTCAGTGATGGAACATCCAACTGAGTGATGGAAGTGACCAGACCATGAAAATTTTGAAGGAGAAGTAATAGACCTAGACACACTAGCCAATGGCCAAATTTTATTCTGAAAACCTAATGAAATGATCAAAATTTGATTTTGAGACTCCTAAAAAAACCTTGTAAGAGAATATATGATCATTGGTGACAGGCAGAACTGACTGACACTAACGTTGGCTCCAGATTGGGATGGAAGCTCCTTGGAGGTGTCAAGAACACCGTAGACCTGGTAACCTTAACCATTGGGCATGGAGTCAAAACACAAAGACCAAAGTTTGAAATTGTAAATTGACTGACTAACTGACTTCGACAAAAAAACAATAAATCAAATGAAACTTTCAAACCAACAATTGGTAAAAGAAGCCTTATGGCCTTCTCCCCGGGCTTCAAACTCCCATGATAGCTACTTCACACTCTAGTAGGAAAGTAAACTAGTATATACAATGATAATGAGAATTTCTAGAAATTTGTCAAGTAAGGTAGTGCTTGAGAATCCTACCGTTGATTTCTCCTCCTGAATAATCTTGCCCATCCATTTCTTCTAGAAGATAAGCATTCTTACCTCTCAAATATGAGATTCTATACGTTCCTTTCCACATATTTTCAAACTTACCGTGCTTACCCTTTTCTTCATTCTGCGCATCCCAACAAAGAGCTACATCACCCATGTTGAAATTATCTTCTTTGCTCTTGTGGTCATAAATCTTCTTTATTCTTTCTTGAAGTTTGGAAGTGTTCTGCAACACTTCCTCCCTAGTTTGTTGTAAATTGGATCATCTGATTTATTCTTCACTGCACATCATTCGTCTCGCTGCTCACTTCTTGAAAAATCTTCATGACTGGGATAGCAAGAGATGAAGGAAAGACAATATCAACCTCATACACTAATTGAAAAGGTGACATGCCTATGGATTTCTTGTTACTTACTCTGTCCTCCCATAAAGCATTGATGAGTTTCTTATGCCAGTTCTTTTTATTGACCTCCAACACCTTCTTGATTATGTTGATAAATGATTTATTGAACGATTCAGCCAACCCATTCCATTGCGGGTAATAAGTGGTTGAATGCCCCAATGAGATATGATACTTTTCGTAGAATTCTACCATCTTTTTTTGACTTAAAAGCAACAACATTATTGATGATTATCTTCTGCGGGTAGCCGAACCTTGACAAAATATTAGATTCAATAAATTGAATGATAATAGAATCAGTAGCTTGCTTGGTTGGAATCACTTCAATTTATTTTGTAAAGTAATATGTAGTTTTTAGGATCCATTTATGTTGGGCTGACGAAGAAGGACGAATCTCACCAAAAAAATCAAGACTCCATTGCTGGAATGGTGCCGCGATTGAAATGGGCTGTAATGAAAATGGTTGCAACTTCCACTTCCCCTGAAAAATATGACATTCATGAAAACTCATCACAGTTTTATACACATCAACAAAAAGAGTTGGCCAATAAAAACCAACCCTCAAAATCTTATTGGCTATAGTTTTCCAGAAGAGGTGGCCACCACAATCTCCTTTGTGGAAGTCACTTAACACATCCTTTGCTTCAATTTCGACAAGACAGACCAACAACACACCACCTAGATCTTTCCAAAACAAGACACCATCAAGAATATAGTATTTTGAAGCTTTCAATTTTAATAATCTACTCCTACTTCTTGGCACTTCTGGCAGAGAATTTAAATGTTGGAATAAATATACAATGTCAACATACCAAGGAGATGAAGTAAACATTTTTGGTGCCTGTACCTATGAGTCTTCCACTTCTTCTTTAGAGAGGGTAGGAATCAAATTGATATCTAATGCATGAAATTTAGATTCGGCCATGAGCTTTGCCAAACCTTGTCCCTTGATCAACTTTGTTGGTTTTATCTCCAAATCATATTCTAGCATTGCTGCAATCCATTTTCCCACCCGCCTTCTAGATTTGTCTGCATAAGAACTTCCTTCACTGCTGTTGTTGGAACATAAGCTAGAATATGTGAAACCTGAAACTCCTTAAGAGATTTCACCGAGGCTAAACCCCGCTTCTCAATAATGTTGTACTTTAGTGTTGCATCTCTTATAGGTTGATTGAAATAAACTATGGGCTGTTCATTTTTCTGGTCCCTCTTTTGCATTAGGACAATAGCTAAAGTATGCTCAGAAGCGAAACAAAATGTATAAAATCTGAAGTATAATCAGGACTGAGCAAAGTGGGAGCAGTATATAATGAAAATTTAACTGCATTTAATATTTCTTAGCATCTTCAAACCCTCTTACCTCATTTTCTTTCTTTAGCATATTGGTCATCTCTCTCAAATGTTTAGCAAGGTTGGGGATGAACCTCCTCAAAAAGCTGAGTTTTCCATTGAATCTCTCTTTTGTTTCTTGGAAAATCTAACTGCTGGATTGCTTCAACTCATGCAGGGTCAATGAGATACCATCTTTGGAAATGTTGTGCCCCAACAGTGTGCCCTCGTCCATGGCGAATAATCTCTTCTTTGGATTCAACGAAATAACAAATTTTCTGCATCTTTGAAAAACGATTCTTAGATGATGCAAATTCTCATCATTAAATTTGGAAAAAAATGTGAGATCATCCAAATAAACAACCAAAAATGCATCCTTTTTGTTAGTGTAGGTTTTAACCCCGTACAGAAATTACCTACATATGAATTATAAAACACATAAAATAAACAATGCGAGAGCATAACACATAAAACAAATATACACAAAGATTTTCCCCTGTATCCCAAAACCGGGACTACCAGCTTGATTTTTCATTATGTTCCTTTCAATGTTACAATACGTATTTATACATGCCGAAGCATCCAATACCATGGATTGCAAACCATCATGTCCAAAACCATGGACCGAAAACCATTGCATCCAAAAATCATGTGCGAAAATCATGCACAAAACCATAGGTGGGTCTGCCCAACCTAACATAGGGTCCAAAACCAAAATTTTCCAAGGCAGCTCAGAAAGCGGGGTTAAGGGTACACCTCAAACCCCTTGTGACCTCCCCCCCTCTAACCCCTAGTTAACTACATGGCCTAGTCGTGGAAAGAATATAAAACAACCTAACATTCTCCCACTTGTTGCTTTCTTTCCACAGGGGGCCACAAGAGAGCTTAGTCATTTTTCCAGCCCTGAAATGCCCATTGTTTCTCTACAGCAAGAGAACTTCTTAGAGCTTACAGATTTTGTCAATGCATCTACAATATTCTTCAAAGTGTCCACCTTTACCAGCAACACCTTTTTGTCTTCTATCATATCCCTCACAAAGTGATACTGAACATCAATGTGCTTTGTGTTTGAATGATATGCAGGGTTCTTTGCCAAGAAAATTGCACTTTGGCTATCACAATCTATCCTTATAGCTTCCTGTACTAACTCCATACTTTAACACAATCTCTGCAACCAAACTGTGGCTGCCATGTATTCTACCTCTGTAGTTGATAGTGCCACTACAGATTGTTTCTTACTCATCCAACTGACTGCACCTCCAAATAGGTTAAACACATACCCACTTGTAGATCTTCTCTGATCCAAATCTCCAACCCAGTTGACATCAACAAAGCCATGAATATCTAACACTCTGTCCAATCCTAGTCTTCCTTGGTAGCACAAACCATAATCACTAGTGGCACGCAAATACCTGAAAACCTGTTTCACTGTTGTCCAATGCTCCTTTCCTAGTTTTGACATAAATCTGCTCAATACTCCCACTGCATGTGCAATGTCTAGCCTAGTACAGACCATTACATACATCAGGCTATCAACTACACTTGCATATGGAACACGGGACATGTCCTCTTCCTCTTCTTATGTCTTGGTACACTGTTTAGCAGATAACCTCACACCTACAGGAATAGGAACCTTCACCGGTTTACTATCCTTCACATTAAACCTCTGCAATATTGTCTCGACATACTTCCTCTGGTTTAACCAGAGCTTCCTCTTTGCCCCATCTCTTTTAATTTCCATGCCCAAAATAGAGTTTGCAGCACCAAGATATTTCATGTAGAATTTGGAGGATAATTGGGTCTTCAAATCCTAGATAATTTCTTTGTCATTTCCAACCAGCAACATATCATCCACATACAAGACCAGATAAATAACAAGGTCACCAATTAATTTAAAATACACACAGCGATCTGCTTTGCTTCTGGTGAAGCCAAGTCCCTGTATAAATGTATCAAATTTCTAATACCACATCCTTGGTCACTATTTTAACCCATACGGAGACTTCTTTAACTTGCATACCACTTCTTTCTTACCCTTCACTGCAAAAACTTCAGGTTGCTTCATGTAGTGTTGGAAATAATATTGAGAGGGGGGGTGAATCAGTATTAGAAATTTAACAATTTTTTCATTTCCATAAACAAATTAATATACACCACTTTTGTTAATTCAACCTGCATATATACGCAACTTTTTTTAGAGAAAACCACATATATCTTGTAGACTTCTAGTTTAGTTAGCTAATATTAGTTTGTGTATCATAACCATAAAGCAGTAATCATGTGTAGTAAACAGTACAGACAATCACACACATGAACACAAGATATAAGGTGGAAACCTAATGTGGGTGAAAACCGTTATCACTCAGATTTTCCCAGAAGTTGTAAGAAGGGGAAAGGGGTTTGATGTAACCACAAACCAATCTTTTAGATACAAAATCTAGCCAATCTGTATCTAGAGAGGGATTCTCTTTCAGTTTTAGATTTGTTTTATAAGGTTTTAGGCTAGTTATTAGAACTTAGGGTTTTGTTTGAATTTGTTGGTGAAGTTCAATAGCAGAGGGGGTAGAACTGAATATTTTAGTCCATTGGGCTAATGGAGTCAAGGAAACTGGCTCAACTAGATTTGGTTTCTCAATAAAGGATGGCTTCACAGGGCAAGATAGTTGAACATAGAGCAAATAGAGGCTTGAAAAGATGGGATGGACTTAAAAGGGATGAAGGGCAATTAAGAATCCTTCAACATGATTTAAGAGATTAGAACATGACTAACCATTAATAAAGAGCAATTAAGAATTATTTACTAAATTATTAAATTGAATAAACTAGGAAACACGAGCAATTAAGAATTCATTGTTTATGCTAGTTTAGAAGAAATCACTGAGAACAAAAATGATTAAAGACAAATTAGCACTTTCTGAATTATCCTTTTTCATTTTAATATTCAGATATGGAACATAATGAATATAATAAACCATAAAACATTAACACATGAGATATAAGATACTTATTTGTTCGATGTCCAACACATGAATCATGTGAAAAGTTCTTTACATCAATCCTTCATCCAGCCAACCATGAAACATTTGTCCAACAACACTTTTTATTTCAAAATAATCAGTTTTACAGCAATGTCAAAGCATCCACCCTCAGTACTCCGAATGGGGGTGTATTTATACAAAAAAACTTTACAATGAAATATCTCATAACAAAGTGAGATATAAATTGGGATGACTAATCATATTTTACAAGAAAATAGGGCCAGAAGACTTCGTAGATGATAGACAAGGCAACCGAATGGTTTGCTGTCCCTATTCTTGAGAGTGTGCTGGAGTTAGGCCCTATGATTTGGCCTCTTGCTATTCTTGGGGTAATTATGTGCTGGCTGCTCTATTTTTATCTTCCTACTGATACACTTTACCTGCATCTAATACTCTTTACCTGTTGATCTCTTTTCATCCTTTTTACCCTCATTGACTGTAGTAAAAATCAAAATTTACCTTTTACCCAGCATAAATTACAAAATTTCAAGAATTTCTTCCCACCATTTTGGTTGTGGTATTATGGGTTTTTGAAGCTTTTTGAGGGTTTCATATGTTTCTATGTACCTAAAGAATGTAGGCTAAATTGGGAACAAGTGCTTCAGTTCATGCTTGACATAGAATAAGTTCTCTAGGTTGTCATAGAGAACTCTGCCTATAGGGAGTGATTTTCTTCCTGATACACTTGATGATGAACTTGCTTGATCTCCTGCATATTGATTCAATTTATCCACATAATCTTTATGCCTCATTAATCTTTCATTAATCACTAAACGACTAGGTAGCCCTTTACTTTGCAAAATAGCAAATTTCTCCATAAAAGCATTAATCTCTATTTGCATGTCATGACATCTTCTTTCTAAATTTTGCATCAAATTTCTTTTGGTTAATACCCTTTTGATTTCCAAAATGGTTTATGTTCTATTTGTAATACCAAATTCTTCCAGATATATTAACCCTTCAATTGCGAGATCTTGGATCTGGTGGCACTGACAGTGTCTGGCTAGGGTTCTGAAGCGTTCCCCACGGTAGCGCGACAGCCCTGCGAAAAGGGACCAACGCGACGCCTGAATCCTCTGCATCATTTCAAAACAGACGGGGAGAAAGCATTCGCCATGAGCCCGACCCAGGGGGGGCGTCACAGCCCTCCCCTTCACGACACAAACCAAACGATGAGGTCATTTTTGGATCCATCGATCCGAACCTGATCTGTCACGGGCAGCAGAATCACGACAGTAACAGCATTCCGTTGGAAGATCGAGATCCAAAGGAGGATAGCCCAAAAGTTACCTCCTCCACCTGCCGTCCAATAGCCAAGGAAAGACCGAGAATAGAGCTACCTGGGGACATTATCGACAGCAGAATCAAGTTCATGAAAGATCATGCAGTCATCGGAAAGTTCATAGGGTTTTGGCCGACTGAACGATCCCTAAGGGGCTGGATCGCAGCCAAATGGAAGCCAAAAGGTGATGTCACCCTACAACTAGGGCGAAGGGTTTCTTCACCACCATATTCTACTGCTTGGAAGACAAATACAGGATCCTGGGAGGAGGGCCGTACTTCTTCAACTCGGCAGGTTTATACCTCAGAGATTGGAAGCCCAGATTCAACCCTGACAAAGAAGACCTGGCTTGGGCTCCCGTCTGGATCAAGCTTTTCTCGCTCCTGGATGAATATTGGGAAGAACAATGTCTAATGAAGATCGGCAATGGAGTGGGAAAATACATCAGGGCAGCTGAGGAAACAAAAAACCGTAAGTTCATCTCATATGCTCGAATCTATGTTTTCATTAGACTCAATGAAGCCCTTCCTGATTCTGTCACGTTAACCCATAGAGATGAGGAATGGATTCAGCCTCTAGACTACGAGTATGTTCCATTCAGGTGCCGAAGATGCCATGTGATAGGACATTTGTTTAGGGACTGCCCCCTCAATGCTAAATCCAACGCTCCTGAGACCTCTGAAACCCCCCCCCAGGACGGCTTCACCAAAGTCACGAAGAGAAAGCGCATGCACAAGAAGCCTCAAAATGGGCCAAAGCCCTAGCCATCTAAACCCCAAAATCATGCCTCCAAGAACAGCTATGAATCCCTAAGCAATCTCTCAGATGATTTGCCCCCCACCTCTGAAAGCCTGTCCGCCCGCGCATCCTCTTCCAAAACCCCCATCATCATCCCCACAATCCTAAACAAGCATCAGGCAATTCCAGAGGAGTTTCTCAACAACATGGAGATCGATGGGAAACTGAAGGTCCCGCATGCCTCGGAAATTCCTCAGGAAGAAACCAATCAGGCGCAAAACATGGAAGAAGAACCAGAGAGCATAGATCTAAATGGTCTGGACATCATAGAGCTAGAGCCGTGCTACCAAAAGCAAGCATTTGAGAGAATCACCGATTCTGATACAGAAAAGCTAGAAGTGGTCATCTCCAGAGCGTTTCATCAACACCAGCTTGGCATTCAATCAGGAGGCACCTGGGGAGGAAATCAGCGACCAAAGGACACTAAGAAAATAGGAAGGAAAACGGATCTCCAGAGAACAATAGAGATTGGGAAAATCCTGGTAGACTCAGGCAGATATGCGAAGTTAACGAAGTACTACAGGCCCACCCAAAACAGTTAAAATATGAAGCTCGTATCATGGAATGTAAGAGGGCTCAACAGCCCAGGAAAATCTAGAATGTTAAAGAATATGATCAAGTTGGAAAAACCCCAGATTTGTTTCCTCCAAGAAACAAAATGCAACAGCGACCAACTGGGCAGCATTCTCTCAAAAATCTGGCCAGGATGCAGATCAGTGGCCGTGGATGCCACGGGAGCCTCGGGAGGTCTAGCCATCGCATGGAACCCCCACACCATCTCGCTCACAGACTTCCATGCAACTCATCATCTCATGCAAGCGGCCTTCCACTTTCTCGGTACCAACATCCATGGGAATATATCAAATGTCTACTTTCCGCAGGATGCAGGAAGTAAAAAGACACTCCTTGACACCATCGAAGAGCTCAATAGAAACAGGCAACATCCGCTCTGGATCGCTGCAGGGGACTTCAACATGATAACCAAAATGGAGGACAAAGTAGGAGGTAGATCTCGATTGGAACCTGAGGTGAATCACTTCAAAGACTTCATTTCAACTGCCTCTCTCATAGATATGCCATTTTGCAATGGTACTTTCACCTGGAGCAACCGCAGAGGAGGCAACTCCGAGATCACCTCAAAACTTGATCGCTTCCTGATCTCAGACAACGTGGTCCATCTGGGAGGAGATCTCACAGCGGAAATTCTGGCTCACTCAGGATCGGACCACTGGCCAATTGCTCTCCACTGGTAGAGGCCAGGGAACAAAACCAAAAGACCCTTCAGGTTTGAGGCATTCTGGTTAACGCATCCAGCATTCAAGGACTTCATCAAAAATACCTGGGCCTCCTTCATTCCCCCAGAGGGCTCCAAAATGTTCCAGCTTCAGCAAAAACTCCGCTTTCTAAAGAGTCATATAAAGCGATGGAATCGAGAAACCTTCGGCAACATATTTGAAGCCCAAAAAGAGCTCAACAAGGAGCTGAAGGATATCCATCTGGAGGTCATAAATTCTGGACACACAGAAGCCACCTTAGACAGAGAATGACACATAACAAACCAGATTGAAGAAAGAAGGAAGCAAGAGGAAATCTACTGGAGACAAAAATCGCAGATACAATGGTTAAAGGAAGGGGAGCGCAACACCAAATTCTTCCATCGAACAACGGTACAGAGGAGGATGCACAATCAAATTCCCTTTATCCTTAACCATGAAAGGGTAAAGGTCGAAGAGCATGAAAAAATAGAAGAGGTCCTTCTCAACCACTTTCAGCAGGTTCACCGGGAGCAAGAGGAAGACCGGCAAAGAGCGATCGGCAAAATCACTAGCAACATCCCCAAATTGGTAACTGCGCAGCACAACGAAATTCTCATGAGCCCAATTCAAGCCCAGGAGGTGGATGAGGCAATGGGGCAGCTCAAGGAAGGTAAGGCTCCTGGACCCGATGGGTTCACAACCACGTTCTTCCATGCTTTTTGGGATATGATCAAAGGGGAGGTCTGGCAGGTTGTCGAGGAGTCCAGGGCTTTGCGTTGGTTGCCCCCGTCCCTTAACTCCACTTTCATCACCCTAATCCCCAAAGAAGAGAACTCCATAACTCCTGAAAAGTTCAGACCCATTGCCCTCTGCAATGTCCTCTACAAAGTCATCTCCAAGGTCATAGCCAACAGATTAAAACCCCTTCTACCCATGATCATTTCGCCGGAGCAATTGGGTTATGTTGAAGGAAGACAGATTATGGATGGTATCATACTCACACATGAAATCATCCGCTCTCTTAAAAGCTCCAAGCAAGCAGGTATGTTACTCAAGCTTGACCTTTCCAAAGATTTCGACAAGCTCAGCTGGTCATACATCCAAAATATGTTGAAAGCATTTGGATTTTGTCACTCCTGGGTTCGATGGATCATGAGTCTCATCTCCTCTGCTCACTTTTCCCTCCTTGTCAATGGTCTCCCCTCCCGCCCCTTCAAACCATCCAGAGGAATCAGACAAGGGGACCCCCTCTCCCCCTTCCTCTTTGTCATTATGGCAGAAGGTCTGGGCAGGCACATCAAGCAGGCTCTCCTTTCTAACCAGCTAAAAGGGATATCCATTCATAATTCCCCAACATCCTCTCACCAGCAATTTGTCGATGATACTATGCTCTATGGCTACCCCTCCACGCAGGAAGCATCTCGACTGAAATCCCTGCTCAAGGATTTCTCAGAAGCTTCTGGCACTCATGTCAACAGCTCCAAATCCCAAATATTTTTCTTCCACACTCCTCTGCCGGTTAAATTTGCCATCACCCACATCCTTGGCTTCCATGCTGCTTCCCTCCCCTCCACCTACCTGGGAGCTCCCCTTACAGCCTCGGCCATCAAGCAACCTGCCTGGCGTGTTCTCCTGGAGAAGTTCGAATCTAAGCTCAACCTCTGGACCTACCGCTCCCTCAATCTAGCCAGTCGTGTGGTGTTAATCAAATCCATCCTTCAAGCTATGCCTCTCTACCTTTTCTCTATCCTTGCAGCTCCAAAATGGGTTCTGAAAAGATTAAGGAACCTTCAGAGAGATTTTCTATGGGGAAGCTCTGCATCTCATCGCAAGTGGGCTCTAGTAAAGTGGGAAATGGTTTGCAGGCCCAAAAGCAAAGGGGGCATTGGACTAAGGGATCCTGAGAGCAGTAACACCATCATGAATGCCAAGATCTGGTGGCAATGGTTAACCAATCCAGACAAGTTATGGGCCAGCATCTGGACTGCCAAATACACTAACAATAGCCCCCAGAATGAGCTCATCAGATATACGCCTACTAACAATGGCTCACTTATTTGGAACGCAGCCAAGCAACATCACTAGCTCATCCAAAAGCACAGCTTCTGGGAAATACGAAATGGTCGGAGTGCCCGATTTTGGACGGATGCATGGAATCAGCAGCCCAAACTCTCCAACGTTCTTTCTCCACGGTTAATACCAGACAGACAGGAGCAGCAGCTGGCAACGGTCCATCAATTTTGGGAGCAGGACATGGTAAACGGGTTCAGACAATGGCGCCCGAGCAACCAAATCACCACAAATGCCAGCATGCAGGAGGAAATCGCACTGGAAGAAGAGTTAAAAAAAAGTATAAGAATGGAGAACAGTGAGGACATTCTCAGATGGGGATATCGCCCCAAAGGAACATACTCTACGTCGGAAGCATACATTCTCTTAAATGACTTCGACATCAGACAGGACCCTCTATGGGACCGAATTTGGAGCTTCAAAGCTTGGCCAAAGATTTCACACTTCCTATGGATGGTTGGACATAAAAAAATTCTCACATGGGACAAACTAAGGAGGCGCAACTTTCACGGGCCCTCAATTTGCCACAACTGCTGCAACAATGAAGAAAATCTACAGCACCTTCTGGACACATGCCCAATAGCCAGCAAGCTATGGAATCAGGTAAGCTTCAGATGCCAGAAACGATGTAAAGGACCTGGAGACATCATCGACACCATCAGACACTGGCCAAAAAGTCCCTATGATTGTGAGATCCTTAACCACTTGTGGAACATCATCCCCGACATCGTAACCTGGAACATATGGAAAGAGAGGAACAGGCGGATCTTCAAAAACTAGAGCTCGTCCACAGAAGAAATCTGGAATAAACTGCATAGCAACCTCAAAGAGACAATGCTTCTGAAATCATGGGCCAAAGAAGACCTCCCAACCAAAGATAGAGAACAGAACATACTAAACAACTGGAAGCTAGAGTTGTCTCAAGGAAACGCTACCCAAAGGACAATGAAAGGAAATGACAAGGAGGACAGAAAATGGATTGCCCCACCGACCAACTCTTACAAACTAAATTTTGATGGAGCATCTAAAGGCAATCTAGGGCCAGCAGGCTACGGAGGAATTATCCGTAATCATAAAGGCAAAACCATTCAAATCTATTTTGGGAATATAGGATGGGATACCAACAACTCAGCGGAACTGGAGGGTCTCTGGCAAGGGCTACTTGAGGCCAAGCGTCAGAATCTGCAACCTCTCATAGTGGAAGGAGACTCCCAAATCATCATAAGCATGGTCACCCGCATTCATAATGGCTCTCAAACCAGAAAGGTAGCTGACAGTTGGAGGCTAGATGCCAGGCTACACAACATCGCTCAAGAGCTGCATAACCACAGAGCCCTCTCATTTCACCACTCTAGACGAGAAGGGAACAAGGTAGCTGATCTCCTAGCTAATATTGGGGTTGAATGTCACCATCCATTCCAAGCAGGAAACTTGGACATCATCCCCAGCTCCCAGAAGATTCAGGAACGTAAGAATCTTCTTCAAAGCGACACTGATTCCCCAGATGCGGGTGACTGCAGAACTCGGGAGGACGAGCCACATGGCTCCCATGTGATGCACCATGCGACGAACCATACGGTTTAATTCCCCCAACACATCAGCCGTCAGAGGGTTCATTTGGCGGGGTGGTAGCTCAGGGCATTCATTGCCGGCATGGTTGACAGGATGGCGGAGCTTGGAGGGCGTTCAGAACACTGGGGTGGTGTTATATATCTGGCCGAGGACTGCAACATGCCATTGCTTCCTGAATTTAACTGTCAGGCTGGGATTTGGAGGCCGAGAGATCCACTGGGGGGGAAAGCCGGTCGCTGGTCGAGGAGCACGCCATCACAGGCTGCCCTCGGGGACGGCTCTCAGAATCTCGATAGAGCCACAGTCAGCAAAGGAACAATCTCAGAGGTTCGGGCGGCGAACTCTGAGGGAGGAAGGGAGCTGTCTGAGGCATTGGGGGCTGATTCAAAGACGAACTCTGCAGGCGGAAGGTCGCTGTCTGAGTCAAGGGTGGCCAATTCAAAGGAGAAGGAGGAGATTTGGGAAGCTTTGGGGAAGGTTACAGAGGAACACCAAGACAATCTGCAGGGGGTGGACGAAACATCCATGGCCAGGCTTCGCAATCGGCAGCCCAGTCGGAGGGGGTCGGGTCGGGGCTCGGGCAGGGGTCGTGGACGCGGAGGAGCAGAATGGGAGCACCACCATTGTTGCTGTTGCTACTGCCATCGTCGAGCCGGGGTCGCGCCTCTTCATGCTGAGCAATATGTGGAAGTCAGCGGGGCAAACATGGAGGGGCCAGCCCTCCCGGCATTTGGTTCGGTGGTCTTCACCCTGGGGAAGGCGGGGGACACTCATGGAGTTAAGGCGCACATCTCTGTGCTCTTCACGCAAATCCCAGAAGAGGCAGGCGAGGGGACACCCCCAGGAGGGGAAGATCCTCCCCCGAATAACCCTGGTCATGAACATCCCTTGCCACCTCCACCAAGCGAGGCCACGACCTCAGGGAAGGCGGTCATGGACGACCCCTCTACCTCCAAGTCAGCGAAGGCTCCAGACGATGCCAAGTGGGCAGCCATGTGGGAGGGTATTCCTGAGGGGCAAGGATGGCGTACAATTGAGGAGGAGAAGCCTCCTGGGGATGTATAACCCTCCGCTGCGAACTCCAGACGTGGCCAACCTCTCCCATTTCAGGTCCAGTCATCTGTTTACTATTGCTCTTTATGGTTCGGGTCAAATCTCGTTCTGGTTTCACGTTGTTTTTGATATATTTCAAGTCTGTATTGTCATGGTCAATGTCTTTGCGTTGGAATAGTAGCAAACCCAAGCAGGCCAGAGAAGACAGCCCCTGCGTGGGCTGGATCAGTTTTGGGCCTCAGTTCTGTCATTTTGTCATTTTGGGATCAGTTTAGTGCCTCTGTCGGCCTCTCAGAGGAACTCTTGATGAATGCCTCCCTTGCGTGGGAGATTTTGAGTCGGTCTGTTTCATCCATGGCACCTCTGATGGCCATGGAAATGCTGTTATGTCCAGCTACTCTGCATGTAATTTCACACTTGTACATATAATAGATATTTAGACAGTTTACCGAGAAAAAAAAATACCAAATTCTTCCAGCTGGTCCTTATTCTTAGTATCCAAAAAATGTATGAGCTTGTTGGCTTGCTCAGGTGTTTTTCCTAATGTTTCTTTTGTCCTTTGGATCTCTTCTTGGGCTGTGTTTACTAAATCAATCTGCTCGAAAATTACTTGGATGGATGGCCAAACATCATTTATGGATTGAGTGATGTTGACCCAAAGAATTTTCTTAATTTCTGCTAGAGGCTTGTCAAAATTAAGATGTTTTTCTAATGATTTCACTTTATTTTTTAATCCTTTAATCTCCCTTGTTTTTTCTGCAACATTTATCTTTGAGAGATCACAGTTTCATTCCAGTTTGGCATTACTGTTCTTTTACCCTTTTTAGCTCTGAAGCTTGTAGTTTCATGTCCTCCATTGACTTTATCAGTTCCCCTGTGATCAAATTGGTAGTGTTGCCCTGTGCTAGTCTTGTTGTTGATATACCTGTGACCACCTCTGTTGTGGCTGATGGAATGTTTGGTGCTAATGTTGTCCCAAGTGTACAAGGGACTGCTGTTGAGACTACTAGTATTACATCAGGAGGTTGAGAGGTCAACTCTCCCTGCCTGTCCTTCAATGCTTTTTCTAGTTCTTGTTCAGTCTCATTCAAGGGTTCATTAAGTTTTAAGAGTAAATCCATCAGTTCTTCTTCATATTTTGCTTTATAATCTTAGCGGTCTGTGGATGCCTTGAAGGAGGCAGCTTTAGCTACTTCCTCAAGGCAACAATATCTTCATCTTTCTTTTTTATTAATGCTTCTACACCCTTCACATATTTGGGATCATGTCCCAATCCTATAATTATTTCTTTTAAAGATTTTATTTTGTTATCTTTAGCCTGGGAGGAGGCTTTCTCTAAGTGTAGTTGGGCAGTTGTGTTATCCAAAGAATTTTGTAACCTATGGGCCATCATTTCCTTACCAGTCAAGGTTGAATAAATCATTTATCCTGTTTGTTTATGCAATTCAATATGATCCATAGGATGAATATCCTTTGCCATGATCTCCAAATTTATTCTGAGATAATCTGTTGTTGTTTGATGTTGTTGCACTTTAGGCTTGAAGTAGCTCATTATCATTTTTCCCTCTCTAATGTCATAGGCTGACATTAATATCTGTTGATTTGTGGGGGCCATTTTCAAATATTGATTATAAATTTGAAGTATCAATGGATCATTCCTGACTTTTATTTCTGTAAATGTTCTCTTGATATCTAAGGCATCTTTCCCTGGTGGCCTGAAAAATGATACCTCTGCACTTTGTTGCCTTTCTAGCTCATGCCTTTGTGAGCTAGTGGATGTTCCTCCAACTGGAAAAGTATGTTGGCTATCTAATCCTTCTCTCCTCTGACTATCTGTAGTCTCTTAAACAAATTCCTCCTCTGAAAGGGGATTTAACCTTTGCCTTTTTGTATCGGGCTGCTTTGAGGGTCCACTTTCAAGGGTAGCTACTTCCTTGTCTCTCTTTTTATTCCTTTCCTCATTCATAGGAGTCTGCAAGCTTGGAGGTCTTTCTACATTGGTTTGAGTTGGAGGAGTTGGAATTTGGGCATGTTCTTTGGAAGTTTCAGGCTTCTTAGACATTGTAGACTGTTCTATGACTTGAATACTGGTTTCTAATTCTTTACCTTTGGATGACTTTGTAGTTGGTGTGTTGATTTCCTGTGAAGTTTGCTGAGAGTTTCCAGCAATAGAAACACCAATTCTTGATCTTTGTACCTGCCCAAAAGAATCGAGGTCAAGTGTTTTCTCAAAATCTTTCATAACATTCTCAATATTGACCTGTTCACTATCATTTTCTACTAGGGTCCCCTCCTTCCATTCATCCATATTTGCAAACTGTTCAATCTCTGGGATCCTATGATGAATGTATAGTGACAATATGTTCTTCATTCTTCTATCACATATAAAGTTGTTAGGTTCATACGGTATCTACCAAAAACTCTTTGGTAACTTAAGATGATCTTCTAAAATTATTTCAGCTTCTCTCCATGCTTCCCTAGTGTTGCAGACAAAAGGGCCTAGCTGATTCTTGGTTCTAAGCTGAGCTTTATTTTTGGCATTATAAAAATTGACTAGGTCTGCATTTATCATCTGCCTGAAATTTTCCAATGCAAAGAGTCTCATTGGAACATACTTTGGTAGCTTAAAAGGGCAGAGCTCACACCCATAGATCCTGATTTCTGTATGGTTCTTATATAGGTACCAGTCACCTATCCTTTACTGCTTGGAGATCTGGAGGCTCTTCTTCATATCACCACTAATCCTAGGAGGAGAAACTCCTGTCAATAAAGTGGTTGCTGGATGGACAAAGAGATCAATGAACTCATTGTAGGTGTAAGCGGTCTCAAGGGACTTATCGAAAGTCGGACTCCAAAATAGATAGACCTGGGATTTCCTTTGGTGTCAAGCTTCCTGACGGGAAAAGGGAAGTTCTCTGACTGATAATACAACATAAGATGATAGATGAAAGTAGTATATTTGAATACTCCCTCATTGTCTAATCTCAGTAATTCAGCATGAATCTTATTGGCAATATAGGAAGCATAGGCGTACTTAACAGTAGGTGGTTGTCCAGGAGTAAAAATTGACAACAACACTAGGGTTACTTCATCAACGTATTCACTAGTGTTAAATCACATAACTAAAGATATCATATCCACTATAAGTTTGCTCATATATGTGAAAAAGGTCTGTACATAAGGAGGAGGGCTTTTGGGCTAATGTTTTTCTAACATGAAGGTTTGACAGATGCGAATGAGTTCTAATTGTGGTAATTCAGTAGATTTCTCAAGTAAATATCCCATAGAAAGGGGAGTGAGAGCTTGACCAAGGGAAAATTGCAATATTTCATTAATGGATGCAGCTATTATGGGGAAGAGAACTATTTGACTCGGGTACATAACAACTCTGCATTGGGGCCATAATTTTCATGTCATTGATGAATTAGATTAGGGAAAACATGGAATGAGGGGAGAAAATACCTGGGAAGGTCGGATTTCTACAGTCCCAGGATGTCTGAGCCATTTAGGTAGTTGTCTCTAGCTTGGCAAAAGACCTTAAGGTGATTCTGGTTAGTGGATAGGTCCTTTATTTAGAAGTCTTTATCTACAAGAGGCAGATAGTCTAGGTCCTTATGAGGGGCATTGATGGGTGTGACATTCAAAACAACAGGGGTTTCCATTTCTGGTTCTTGTGGATTCAGAAAAAGAATTTGAGTTTACTGTGGAAAATAGGCAAAAAAGCAGGTCTGTGAACCTATATAGTTAAAAAAAGACTGAATTTGTACCGAATTTGGCCTTTCTCTGTGGAATATATAGTGTAAACCAAAACTTGCAGGGTTTCGACGGAAATTGGATAAATACCTGTATTTGGGGATGAACAGTGTAATGACAGGATGTATAACACGTTCCAGGCTGCCTCGCTGCAAGTTTCTTAACCAGGTGGTGGTTGGAAGCTTGAATAGTTGACCTCGACATCCTTTGCATGGGAACACAGTTTGCTGTATGAAACAATGAAAACGACATTCTGTTGGTTTTATTCACAAAGTCAAGGTTGGCGAGGGTTTTTTATTATTTGGGCGGATGACGGAAGCAAGAAATGACATTTTGTCGTATGTTGAGGGCAGTAAGAAGCATGGTGTCGCATCGCTTTTGGCGACGGGTGGTATTCAGCCAGGAGCCAGCGATTCCATTGGTTGCATGACGCGTGATGGAGGTATGGGGTGAAAACCACTTGGTGATCGTGTGTTAATGCGCAGTCACCAAGGGGGGTGCGATACGAATAATGATCACTGGATGAGGGGAGCGCGATCGAACGACCGACAGGAGGTGTGATCGAACAAGTTTTAATATGAGTGGGATCGACTCAATAAAAAATTAATTAATTGTATCGGGGGTGATATCATAGGTCAAGGAGGTTCTTAATTAGCCGTGAGGGTTAATTAATTCCTTGCTAATGTAGCAGGGGATCAAGGTTGTTAACTAGTTACGATTTAACTAGTTAATCCCGGTTAAAATGTATTTATGGTTATAACTTAACCAAAGGGGTGGGATATATAGAAATTTGGGATTTTTAATAGTTTAAGTAATACAGGGAAGGGTAACGTTGTGCGCGAATATATGATATAAGTTAATAGTTAATATGGTAAATCAAATGAAAAAGTGCCAAGTATAAAACATTTAATAAGTGTATTTAACTTAGGCTTAATGTGAGAAAAGGGGTTTTTATGTAATATTGTGATTTTTTCCTAAGTAAAATGGGATTTTACTTGGGAAAAGAGTTATGAAATTAAATGAATGGTTTATGGATGCTTCTAAATACTTAGGCTTTTTTAGATTATTAGGCCGAGGGTCCGGTCCCTCCAGAAGTAAGAGAAATGCTCTGAGCCCCTCCAATTTAGCAAATACCTTAGTGCTTAGGGGAATTAGTGAATAATTAAGGAAAATGAGCAGGGGAGTTAATCATTGTGACTTTTCTTTGCTTGTGATGTTTTCAGTGTAGTGTATGCTTTTGCCTTATGATGAAAAATGAAGGATTAACACATTTAGAGACATTATTCATCACACATAATTCTGCAACATCAACTACCTACCCTACCTACTTTAACCTAACATTTTTTCTTCTTGATTAGGGTGCACTTGAACTAGCAAACCCTCTTCAAATTCCTTTTCTTTTACATAAATGATTTCTATCTAAATGTACACTTATTACATCCAAGGGCTGATTAAACTGTTGAGCTCCTTTTTATTTACTCTACTTATCTACTTATCTGCCAAGATTACATTGTTTTTTCGGATATTTATTCTCTATTTCTACAACATGAAATTGAAAAATGAATGAGCCAAATTTAAAGAGTTTGACTATTTATGAATTGTGGCATGAGTGACAAGTTGCACACAATTGTTTATTACAAAAAATGAAAAAGTAGTGGCATTTGGACTTGCACACTTTCTTTGTCTTTTTCGTTTGGGGTTCATTTTCTTTCATTTTCTCAACCATCTTTATTCTTTTTAACCTTTGATTTTCCTTTTAGGGTATACCCTCTTTACATTTTTTAAATTTTTTGATTTTTTGAAAATATGGAAAACCTTTTCAACAATAAAAGGTATGAACATATTACAAAGCTCATCAAGTCAATCATGACATATGACACCTATTGGTATAGGGGGTTAACACTGGCTCCACTTGGGGATGGCTTTTGCTGGTGGAAAGTCAAGAACAGTAGATTAGATGGCCTCTGAATGACTTTGACTGTATTCTGCAATCTTCATTTTCCTACTGCTTTATTATATGTATGACAATGATACTTCTGAATCTTAGGGCCTTCTCTTCAGGCTTCAACTCCAAGAGTCACTATCCAATCAAAACTGTGACATTACAAAGGATATAGTATGTACAGGTTAATAATCATGGTGAGCTTAATAGGTAGGATCAAAGTAATGTTTTATCATTCAACCATTGACTGATCCTTCTTCTGATGCTGTACCATCCAATTTCTTCAAATAATATGTATTGTTTCCTTGTAGAACCTAGATAATGTATGGACCTTTCCATAGGAAATCAAACTTCCCATGTTTCCCCTTGTCCTCTCTTCTGGAATCCTATCTTAGCACTTTGTCTCCAGGCTGGAAATATTTTACTTTTGTTCTTCTATCAAATATCTTATGATTTAAGGTTGGGGATACGGTAGACTGTACATAAGAATCGTAGGGGCGTCCACCCAACGCAATAGATTGTAGGTCCAGAAGAGGAGCCCTCCCACTAGCCATCTGAATTCAATTGCTTTCTTAGAATGCCAGCTAATATGGAATAGTTGGTTTTTGGGGATGAAACCACATCCAATGTATATAGGATAGGTCCAACGTTGAATAGATGTATTTGCAGTGACTAGGATTGCAAGAGTTACCCACTAACTATGACTAGCAGAAAATAGATTTCTTATAAGTGGGCCGGCCGGGAAAGCAGAAGATAAGGAAGCTGGGGGGGGGTTGATGCATGCCTCTGGAAAACTACCACATGCTATAATAACTACCACCAATAACATGACTGGTCTTTCTCTCTCTCTCTAGCTAGGAAAATCACTCTCATTATAATAGATGCGGAGGTTTGAACATCTTTCTCTCCTCTCCCTTTTGGTCGAGCACCTAAAGGTTCAATTTACTTATTGGTTTCTTGAGCCTTTCCTACCATATTTTGGATCTCTGATACACTTCCTCTCTGGTCTGTTGTAAATTTATGGTCTAATTAATCCTCCTTTAGATATCATTGGGTTCCACTTGAGCTTCTTGAAGGAGTTTCATAACAGGAACTCCCAATGATGAAGGAAATACTGCCTCCATGCCATAGACTAATTCATAAGGACTAGTGCCAATGGATTTTTTAGTTGTCAATTTGTCTGCCCATAGTGCATTTATCAGTTTCTTATGCCAAGTCTTTTTATTTTCTTCCAACAGTTTCTTGATAATATTTATAAGGCTTTGTTGGAGGATTCATCTAGTCCATTTCCTTGTGGATAATAGGTTGTGGAATGGCCTAAGGTAATATGGTATTTATTACAAAAACTGATCATCTTTCTTGATTTAAAGGTTGCAGCATTGTTTGTTATGATTTTTGTGGGGCAGCCAAATCTGGATAATATGTTGGTTTCTAAGAAACCTATGATCACTGCATCTGTGGCCTGTCTGGAAGGTATGGCCTCTATCCATTTGGTAAATTAATCAGTGGCAGTAAAGATCCATTTATGCTGGCCAGAGGAGGGAGGGTGGATTTCTCCAATGAAGTCAAGACCCCATTGTTAGAATGTTTTTCAGTAGAGATGGGTTTCAGTGGTAAAAGTAATAGTTTACTCTTGCCCTAAAAAATTTGGCATTTATGGCAAGAGGTAAATTTTTTTTTCACATCAACAAATAAGGTTGTCCAATAGAAATTAATCCTTAAGATCTTATCTGCAGTCGATTTCCAGTAGAGGTGTCCACCATAGTCTCCTGCATGAAAATCTTGAAGTGCCTTGTCAGCTTCATTCTTTAGTAAACAACTCAATAAGATTCCTTCATGATTTTTCCAAAAAATAACACTATCTAAAATGCAAAACTTTAAAGCTTTCATCTTTAAAAATCTACTTTTTTGTTCTGGACAACCCTGGAGGAGCTTGCAGGTTTTGTAACACATAGATTATATCAGCATACCAAGGGGAATCTAAGAAGGCCTTGCTAATTTTTGGAGTAGCCATCTCCTATTTGTTGTCCAATTCATTTATGTCCATGACTTGGCAATTTGTTTTTGCCATGAGTTTAGCCAATCCTTGTCCTTTTATCAATGTGGTAGGTTTTATTTCAATATCATATTCCAAAATGGTAGCAATCCATTTAGCTCTTTTGCCCTCAATTCCATCCTGAGTCAAGATGTCCTTGACAATAGATTTTGGTACATAGGCTACCACATGAGAATACAATATGTAAACTCTAAAGTCCTTAATTGCTTTAACAAGTGAAAATGCCTGTTTTTCCATGATTTTGTACTTCAGTGATGCATCTTTAAGTTCTTTACTAAAAAATGCTATGGGTTTCTCACATCCTTGGTCATCCTTTTGTAGTAAAATAGCTTCTATAGTGTGCTCCAAGGCCAAAGAAAAAATTATGAAATCTCTATCAAATTGGGGACTTGTAAGGACCGGTGTTCTGGTCAATGCCATTTTAATTTCTTCAAACACTTGTTTGGCTTTTACTGTCCATTTTATACTTAAATCCTTTCTTAACATATTATTGAGTAACCTAATTAATTCTGCTAAATTAGATATGAATCTTCTCAAAAAGTTTATCTTTCCTAAGAAAGCTTGAAGTTCTTTGGTACTTTTAGGATGAAGTATCTGCAAAATTGCTTCTATTCCGGTAGGATCAATCCGAATGCAATCCTTTGAGATAACGTGACCTAAGAGCTTACCTTATTCCAGACCAAACAAAGAATTTTTGGGATTTAAAGAGATACCATATTTTCTGCATTTGAGAAACACTTATCTGAGATGATCTAAATGCTTCTTATCTGACTTAGAAAAACCAGTTAAGTCATCCAGATATATGACAAGAAAATCATGAATCTCTTTAGCAAACACAATTTCCATTGCTCTCTGAAAAGTAGCTCCTGCGTTTTTAAGTCCAAAAGGCATTTTAATATACATAAATGTGCCCGATTGTGTGGTAAATGAAGTTTTTTCTTGATCATCAGGGTGAACTAGGATCTGGTTATACCCTGAAAATCCGTCCAAAAGTGAAATCCTAGAGGCTCCCACTACCCTTTGCAAAATGTGATCCATCTTAGGTAAAGGGTAATTATCCTTTAAAGAAACCTTGTTTACATTTCTCATATCTACACAGTCTGATTTCACCAGTTTTCTTCCTAGTAGGTACTAAATTTGATACCCACTCTAAAAATCTTATAGGTGCAGTTATCCATGCCTCATACATACGTTTAATATCTTTCTCAATTAGTGGTAGTAATACAGGGTTGATTCTTTTGAGTTTCCGTTTGAATGGTTTCAGGTCTTCCTTCAAAGGTATGGTATGCTGAATTATTGAGGTATCATATGACTTCAAATTCTCATAACTCCAGGTGAAGACATCCTAGAATTCTCTCATGAGTTCAACATATTTTAACCTTTGGTCAGGAGGCAAGGACTTTGATAGTTTTACCATTTTTCGATTTTCTTCTGTTCCTAAGTTATACTCTTCAATATCTGCTTTAGTGGTTCCATATTTGGTTTCTTAGGAATGTCATTGGAATTGAAGAGGTCCTCTAGAAGAGTTAATCCCTTAGGTAGGTGATTGTATTTTAGATCTATGACCTCTGTTTCTTCTTCATTTATCTCATCAAGGTCCATTTGTTTTAAGTCTTGAACTTTCTGTTTGGTGAAAATTGTGGGATGAAGCATTTGAATGGAACTGTCTTCTACAATGTTGGCATCTACTCCATCTATCTGTTTAGTAGCATAAATATCTATGTGACTATGAGAAAATTCACTATCTAAAGTCAGAAAGTTATTAATTTTCTCATCATTTTCAAAAACTTTCTAGTTCTTTACATTGTCAGGGATAGCTAGCCTATGCCTAATTTCAGTGGTGAACTGGTGGTTAGGCTTGAAAGGTAATTTACAAGTACTCGCAAACATGGCCAGAATATGAGCATGTAAGTTGTGCTTCCTAGACACTACTGCAAGTTGAGTTTCTATAAAAGTATTAAGAAACTTTGTAACTGTTCCCCTATAGTATCCTAATATAGAATCTCTAATAAGGTACTTTCCTTTAATCTGATTAATAATTAATTATGAATCACCTATAATAGAAACTCTAATTGCTCCTAACCTTTTTACAATTTTAAGTCCTAGCAAAAGAGCTTCATACTCTACCATATTGTTGGTGCATTTAAAATTCAGCCTGTAGGCATGGCCTTCAGCATGATCATTTTTTACGTTATGCACCCAAATTCCTACTCCTGACCCTAATTTATTTACTAAACCATCAAACTCAAAATGCCAGAGAATTTCATGGACATAATCAGTGTCAGGGGTAATGGGAATTTGTTTAGCTCGGGGTTTCAGTTTTTCATTCTTGTGAAGTTTATCTTTGTCATTTGGTTTGTCATTTGTATCTGAGATTTCCTGGATCTGAACACTTGTTTCTCCTGTTTCAATTTCTTTTGGTTTTTCTGTTAAAACTTGTTCATTGTTAGCAGGATTGATTTCAGCATTATATAGAATAAATGAATCCATATCTGAGTGTACTGAGTAGATAGGGAAATTTTGTGGTTTCTCCTGGCTACTTACTACATATTTCATTATTGTCTCTTGATATAGCTTCTTAGGTTGGCCGAAAACAGAGATAGTAGCATAATACATGTCTAACTATAGTGATCCTTGGAGTTTAGCACCCCAGGACTTGGATAACAACATTCCATATTTTGAAGGAATATCTGCTACTAGTATATCCATCAAGATTGTTTTAGCAGGGTACTAAACTAAAGAAACACACAAGTCTTTTATTAACCCTAAACATCTATCGTGGCTTGAATCAAAAGAAAAGAGATCTTTATAAGGTCTAGTGATGTCAAGATCTAATTTCCCCATTACAGATTTGAGCATTAAGTTGTGGGATGCCCCATAATCAAACATGGCATTGTGGAGGATTTTGTTATGAATATTTAAACTCACATAGAAGGGAGGCAAACTTCCTTATAGGTGTTTCCCATTCACTTCAGGTCCAAAGATTAGTTCTAGTTGGTCATCAAAAACATTTACAGTCTTTGGTTCTAGTGATTTTAAGTGATCTGTTGATTTGTTCTCAGTAGGCATCATGTTTGGCTAATTCAAACAATGGAACAACTACCTTTAGTTTGCCTACTTCGACTTCCAGATTGAAAGGTTTTTTTAGTTTGGGATTTAGTGTTTCGAACAGTTGGATTCTCTCTATTTTTTGGATTTTCAGTGTTTTTGTCTTTTTCATGAGTAGGGTTAGCATTTACATTTTCTCCTAGATTAACTTCTGGAGGTTCTTCCACAGTTGCCTTAGAGGTAAGGAGAATGGAAGAGTCTTTGTTATTCTGTTAATTGTCAGATATATCTTCTATTATTGGATTAGAGGGGTTATTGTTAGGTCTAGACAAAATTTGTACATGTGGAGGTATTGCTTTATTGTTTTGGACCTTTCTGTTTGTTGTTATCAGGAACATCAATTCTTCTATTTCTCAAATTACACTGTTTGTGTACTTCGTAGATAGTTGTGTCATATCCCTCGCTGAAGTCAAATGATTCTCCTGACTGAGTTTGAAATTGTTTGAGAACATGAGCCTTTTGATCTTCTTGAGTTAAAAACACTTCTCCTTCATTGTTAAGTCCCATTAGATTTATCTGAGTATCCTCTGGGGGATCCTGGGAGCTGGAAGCTTCTATGTAATTCTCTTGGAAATGGGGTTTAATGTTCTGATCAGGGCTAGTCTTCCCAGTGTTTTGATTTTGGTTTTTTTGGAAATTGGGATTCCTCCATGTATTGTCCTGCTGACCCTCCCAAGGTGATTTTCTTTCTATTGTCTCCACTATATCCCCTGATATTTCCATTCCTTTGATTATAGCATCCAGTTTTTGTTCCATAGGTGAAGATTCTTCTTTTAGTGGTATCCTTCTTTCACTTCTAGCCTTGGCACGTTTTGACATCAAATTAGCCTCAATACTAACAACTATACTTTACATTTCTTCTAAAGTTCTGGGGGCTCTTTCCCTTAGCTGAAAAGCCATATTCGAATCAAATCCATCTGGGAACTTCATCAGGGCTAAATCAGGTGGGGGTCTAAGGTTTTGAGGAACTACATTGTAAACGCCATTAAACCTAGTGCAGTAATCTTGCACAGTGTCCTGAGTTCCTCTTTTAAGGTTTTCATACTCTGATAAGATCAGCATAGGATCTTTCTTCTTCTTCCAATGATCTAAGAATTGTGTATAAAGGGCTTCTAGGATATTTATGTTGTTTTCTCTTAGAGCCCTAAACCAAGTTCTAACTTCACTTGTTAAACTTTGGACAAATATCCTCATTCTAATATCATGAACATCAATCTCATATATTTCAAAATACTCAGTAATTTTTTTGGTATGTTGTTGAGTTGTGTAGGTACCAGTGCCATCAAATTGGGTGATTTTACTTTGATAGTCTTGGGGCATGGCACCCAAGTTGGCAGGTAAATTTAGGGTGTATACCTGTTTGCCATAGTTGGAGGTAGTGATGAACCAACAGATGGGGTAGGGGTAACAATAGGAATGTGAGTTATGGATGGAGGAGTAGAAGGAGGGGTTTGTGGTGGAGTAGTTTGGGGTTGAGACATATGAGGGAAGGATGTGGAACTTGCAGAAGGAGTAGTCATTGTAGAGGGATCAGGTGTTTTTTCAGAAGTGAGTTCAGATTGTATTGAGTTTTGTAAACGTCTGTCAATTGAAACACTGAAAACTTCAAATTTTAAGTCTTCAATAAACATAGGGTCTGGAACCAAATGAATCAATTCAGACTCAAAAAATGTTACAAACAAAGAGGTTTCAAACTACTCATCAAAGGGCTCGTCCTCAAGATAAAGCCACTTTACAGGGTAAGATGTTGATCTGTAAATAGGCCGAGAACTAGCAATACTTTCTTAACTTTCCTGTTTCCTAAGAATTTTGGGAATCAGGTTAGGGTTCTAAAATACAGGTGGTGGATTTGGGTCAGGGGTTGACCTAGTATAATGAGTCCTTTCTGAAGCCAGATTTCTTGGTTATGATTTTTTGAATTAATATTAACAACTTCTGTGTTTTCTTTATGATTTTTGAGATTTGAATTTAAAATAGTCCTAAAGACTTATTTGACTAAGGAGCTGGTTTATGTTCGGTTCATAAACTAGACCGGAGATAGACTGAAGCAACACTCATCTACTTATGATATTGCAAAGCAAGAGCATTTCGAAGGCTACCTGGCTAACTTCAGGGTCCGTATATAGTTTATAAAGTAAACAATAATGATAACAAATTTCCATTCCCCAGTTGAGTCGCCACTATGTTATCACTCAGATTTTCCCAGAAGTTGTAAGAAGGGGACAGGGGTCTGAGGTAACCACAAACCAATATTTTAGATGCAAAATCTAACCAATATGTATCCAGAGAGGGCTCTCTCTTTCAGTTTTAGCTTTGTTTTATAAGGTTTTAGTCTAGTTATTAGAGCTTAGGGTTTTGTTTGAATTTGTTGGTGAAGTTCAATAGCAGAGGGGGTAGAACTAAATAGTTTAGTCCATTGGGCTAATGGAGTCAAGGAAAATAGCTCAACTGGATTTGGTTTCTCAATAAAAGATGGCTTCACAGGGCAAGATAGCTGAACATAGAGTAAATAGAGAGTTGAAAAGATGGGATGGACTTAAAAGGGATGAAGGGTAATTAAGAATCCTTCAACATGCTTTAAGAGATTAGAATATGACTAACCATTAATAAAGAGCAATTAAGAATTCTATACTAAATGATTAAATTGAATACACTAGGAAACATGACCAATTAAGAATTCACTATTTATGCTAGTTTAGGAGAAAACATTGAGAACAAAAACGATTGAAGACAGATTGCACTTAAGCACTTTCTGAATTATCCTTTTTCATTTTAATATTCAGATATGGAACATAATGAATATAATAAACTAGAAAAAATTAACACATGAGATATAAGATACTTATTTGTTCGATGTCCAACACATGAAGCCTGTGAAAAGTCCCTTACATCAATCCTTCATCCAGGCAGCCATGAAAAATTTGTCCAACAACACTTTTTATTTCAAAATAATTAGTTTTACAGCAATGTCAAAGAATCCACCCTCAATACTCCGAATGGGGGTGTATTTATACAAAAACTTTACAATGAAATATCTCATAACAAAGTGAGATATAAACTGGGATGAATAATCATATTTTACAATAAAATAGGGCCAGAAGACTTCGTAGATGATAGATAAGGAAACCGAATGGTTTGTTGACCCTATTCTTGGGAGTGTGTTGGAGTTAGGCCCTATGATTTGGCCTCTTTCTGTTCTTGGGGTAATTATGTGCTAGATGCTCTATTTTTATCTTCCTACTGATACACTTTACCTGCATATAGTACTCTTTACTGTTGATCTCTTTTCATCCTTTTTACCCTCATTGACTGTAGTAAAAATCAAAATTTACCTTTTATCAAGGATAAATTACAAAATTTCAAGCATTTCTTGACACCATTTTGGTTGTGGTATTCTGGTTTTTTGAAGCTTTTCGAGGATTTCATCTGTTTCTGTGTACTTGGAAAATGTAGGCTGAATTAGGAACAAGTGCTTCAGTTCATGCTTGACATAGAATAAGTTCTCTAGGTTGTCATAGAGAACTCTGCCTGTAGGGAGTGCTTTTATTCTTGATACACTTGTTGATGAACTTGCTTGATTTCCTGCGTATTGATTCAATTTATCCACATAATCTTTATGCCTCGTTAATATATCATTAATCACTAAAGGACTGGGTAGCCCTTTACTATGCAAAATAGCAAATTTCTTCATAAAAGCATTAATCTCTGCCTGCATGTCATGACATCTTCTTTCTAAATTTTGCATCAAAGTTCTTTTGATTAATACCATTTTGATTTCCAAAATGGTTTTGGTTCAATATGTAATACCAAATTCTTCCAGATGGTCCTTATTCTTAGTATTAAAAAAATGTATGAGCCTGCTATCTTCCTCAGGCATTTTTCCTAATTTTTATTTTTTCCTTTGGATCTCTTCTTGGGCTGCCTTTACTAGATCAATCTGCTCGAAAATTACTTGGATGGATGGCCAAACATCATTTATGGATTGAGTGATGTTGGCCCAAAGAATTTTCTTAATTTCTACTAGAGGCTTTTCAAAAGTAAGATATTTTTCTAATGATTTCACTTTATTTTCTAATCCTTTAATCTCCCTTGTTTTTTCTGCAACATGTATCTTTGAAAGATCATAGTTATGTTCCAGTTTGGCATATTGTTCTTTTACCCTTTTTCACTCTAAAACTTGTAGTTTCATGTCCTCCATTGACTTAATTAGTTCCTCTGTGCTCAAATTGGTAGTGTTACCCTATGCTAGTCCCGTTGCTCCTGCTGTTGCTGTACCTGTGACCACCTCTACTGTGGCTACTAGAATGTTTGGTGCTAATGTTGTCCCAAGTGTAGAAGGGATGGTTGTTGAGACTACTGGTATTACATTAGGAGGCTGTGAGGTCAACTCTCCTTGTTTGTCCTTCAATGCTTTTTCTAGTTCTTGTTCAGTCTCATTCAGACGTTCATTAAGTTTTAAGAGTAAATCCATCAGTTCTTCTTCATATTTTTGCTTTATAATCTCAGCAATTTGTGGATACCTTGAAGGAGGAAGCTTTAGCTGCTTCCTCAAGGCAGCAATATCTTCATCTTTCTTTTTGATTAATGTTTCTAAACCCTTCACATCTTTGGGATTATGTCCCAATCCAATAATTATTTCTTCTAAAGATTTTATTTTGTTATCTTTAGCCTGGGAGGAGGCTTTCTCTAAGTGTAGTTGGGCAGTTGTGTTATCCAAAGAATTTTGTAACCTATCGGCCATCATTTCCTTACCAGTCAAGGTTGAATAAATAATTTCTCCTGTTTGTTTATGCAATTCAATCTAATCCATAGGATGAATATCCTTTGCCATGATCTCCAAATTTGTTCTGAGATAATCTGCTGCTGTTTATGGTTGTTATGCTTTAGGCTTGAAGTAGCTCATTATCATTTTTCCCTCTTTAATGTCATAGGTTGACATTAATCTCTGTTGATTTTTGGGGGCCATTTTCAAATATTGATTGTAAATTTGAAGTCTTAATAGATCATTCCTAGCTTTTATTTCTGTAAATATTCTCTTGATGTCTAAGGCATCCTTCCCTGGTGGCCTGAAAGATGATACCTTTGCACTTTGTTGCCTTTCTAGCTCCTGTCTCTGTAAGCTAGTGGATGTTCCTCCCACTGGAAAGGTATGCTGGCTATCTACTCCTTCTCTCCTCTGACTATCTGTAGTCTCTTCAACAAATTCCTCCTCTGAAAGGGGATTTACCCTTTGCCTTTTTGTACCAGGTTGCTCTGAGGGTCCACTGGCAGGCTGCTTTGAGGGTTCACTGGCAAGGGTAGCTACTTCCCTGTCTCTATTTTTATTCATTTCCTCATTCAGAGAAGTCTACAAGCTTGGAGGTCCTTCTACATTGGTTTGAGTTGGAGGAGTTGGCATTTGGGCCTAGTCTTTGGAAGTTTTAGGCTTCTTAGACATTGTCGACTGTTTTGTGAATTGAATATTGGTATCTAATTCTTTAACTTTGGATGACTCTGTAGCTGGTGTGCTGATTTCCTGTGAAGTTTGCTGAGAGGTTCCAGCAATAGAAGCACCAATTCTTAATCTTTATACCTACCCAAAAGAATCGAGGTCAATTTTTTTCTCAAAATCTTTCATAACATTCTCAATATTGATCTGTTCATTATCATTTTCTACTAGGGTCCCCTCCCTCCATTCATCCATATTTGCAAACTGTTCAATCTCTGGGATCCTATGATGAATGTATGGTGACAATCTGTTCTTAATTCTTCTATCACATATAAAGCTGTTAGGGTCATATGGTATCCACCCAAAACTCTTGTAACTTAAGATGATCTTCTAAAATTATTTCAGCTTCTCTCTATGCTTCCCTAGTGTTGCAGACAAAAGGGCCTAGCTGATTCTTGATTCTAAGATGAGCTTTCTTCTTGGCATTATAAAAATGGACTAGGTTTGCATTCATCATTTTCCTGAAATGTTCAAATGCAAAGAGTCTGATTGGGACATACTTTGGTAGCTTAAAAGGGCAATGCTCACACCCATAGATCCTGATTTCTGTATGGTTCTTATATAGGTACCAGTCACCTATCCTGTACTACTTGGAGAGCTGGAGGATCTTCTTCATATCACCACTGATCTTAGGAGGGGAAAATCTTGTCAAAAAAGTGGTTTCTAGATGGACAAATAGATCAATGAAATCATTGTAGGTGTAAGGGGTCTCAAGGGACTTATGGAAAATGGGACTCCAAAATATGATAGACCTGGGATTTCCTTTGGTGTCAAGCTTCCTGATGAGAAAAGGGAAGTTCTCTGACTGATAATACAACATAAGATGATAGATGAAAGTAGTATACTTGAAAACTCCCTCATTGTCTAATATCAAGAATTGATCATGAATCTTATTAGCAATATAGGAAGCATAGTCATACTTAATAGCAGGTGGTTGTCCAAGAGTAAAAATTGACAACAACACTAGGGTTACTTCATCAACATATTCACTAGTGTTAAATCCCATAACTAAAGATATCATATCCACTATAAGTTTTCCCATATCTGTGAAAAAGGTTTGTACATAAGGAGGGGGCATTTGGGCTGATGTTTTTCTAACATGAAGGTCTGATAGATGTGAATGAGTTCTGATTGTGGTAATTCAGTGGATTTCTCAAGTAAATATCCCATAGAAAGGGGAGTGAGAGCTTGACCAGGGGAAAATTGCAACATTTCATTAATGGATGCAGTTGTTATTGGGAAGAGCACTGTTTGACTTGGGGACATAACAGCTCTACGGTTGGGGTCATAGTTTGCCTGGCATTGATGAATTAGATTAGGGAAAACATGGACTGAGGGGAGAAAATACCTTGGAAGGTCAGATTCCCATAGTCCCAGGATGTCTGAGCCATTTAGGTAGTTGTCTTTGGCTTGGCAAAAGACCTGAAGGTGATTCTGGTTAGTGGATAGGTCCTTTATTTGGAAGTCTTTACTTACAAGAGTCAGATAGTCTAGGTCCTTATGAGGGGCATTGATGGGTGTGACATTCAAAATAACAGGGGTTTCCAATTCTAGTTCTTGTGGATTCAAAAAAAGAATTTTAGTTTACTGTAGAAAATAGGCAAAACAACAGGTCTGTGAACCTATACAGTGAAACAAAGACTGGATTTGTACTGAATTTTGCCTTTCTCTGTGGAATATACAGTGTAAACCAAAACTCGCAGGGTTTTGGCAGAAATTGGATAAATACCTTTATTTGGGGATGAACAGTGTAATGATAGGATGGGTAATAGGTTCCAGGCTGCCTTGATGCAAGTTTCTTAATCGAGTGGTAGTTGGAAAGCTTAAAGAGTTGACCTCGATGTCCTTTGCATGGGAACACAATTTGCCGTATGAAACAATGAAAATGAAATTTCGTTGGTTTTATTCACAAAGTCAAGGTTGGCGGGGATTTTTTATTATTCGGGCATATGACGTAATCAAGAAATGACATTTTGTCATATGCTGAGGGTATTAAGCGGGATGGTGTCGTACCGCTTTTGGGGACGGGTGGTATTCAACCGGGAGCCAACGATTCCATTGGTTGCATGACGTGTGGTGGAGGTACCGGGTGAAAACCACTTGGTGATCGCGTGTTAATTCGCGGTCACCAAAGGGGGTACGATATGAATAATAATCGTTGGATGAGGGGAGCACGATCGGATGACCGACGGGAGGCGCGATTAGACGGGTTTTAATACAAGCGGGCCCAACTCAATAAAAAAATAATTAATTGTATTGGGGGTGATATGATAGGTCGGGGAGGTTCTCAATTAACTGTGAGGGTTAATTAATTCCTTACTAATGCAGTAGGGGATCAGGGTTGTTAACTAGTTAATCCTGGTTAAGATGTATTTATGGTTATAACTTAACCAAAGGGGCGGGATATATAGAAATTTGATATTTTTAATAGTTTAAGTAATACGGGAATGGGTAACATTGTGTGGGAATATATGATATTAGTTAATAGTTAATATGGTAAAGAAAATGAAAAAGCGCCAAGTATAAAACATTTAATAAGTGTATTTAACTTAGGCTTAATGTGAGAAAGGGGGTTTTTATGTAATATTGTGAATTTTTCTTAAGTAAAATGAGATTTTACTTGGGAAAAGAGTTATGAAATTAAATGAATGGTTTATGGATGCTTCTAAGTACTTATGATTTTTTAAATTATTGGGCCGAGGGTTCGGTCCCTTCAGAAGTCAAAGAAATGCTCTGAGCCCCTCCAATTTAGCAAATACCTTAGTGCTTAGTGGAAATTAGTGAATAATTACGGAAAATGAGAAGGGGAGTTAATCATTGTGACTTTTCTTTGCTTGTGATGTCTTCAATGTAGTGTATGCCTTTGCCTTATGATGAAAAATGAAGGATTAACACATTTAGAGACATTATTCATCACATATATTCTGCAACATCAACTACCTACCCTACCTACTTTAACCTAGCATTTTTCTTCTTTATTAGGGTGCACTTGAATTGGCAAACCCTCTTCAACTTCCTTTTCTTTTACATAATGATTTTTATCTAAATGTACACTTATTACATCCAAGGGCTTAGATTAAACTATTGAGCTCCTTTTTATTTACTCTACCTAACTACTTATCTGCCAAGATTACACTGTTTGGTCAGATATTTATTCTCTATTTCTACAACATGAAATTGAAAGATGAATGAGCCAAATTTAAAGAGTTTGACTATTCATGAATTGTGGCATGAGTGACAAGCTGCACACAATTGTTTATTACACAAAATGAAAAAGTAGTGGCATTTAGACTTGCACACTTTCCTGGTCTTTTTTGTTTGTGGTTCATTTTCTTTCATTTTTTCAACCATCTTTATTCTTTTTACCCTTTGATTTTTCTTTTAGGGTATACCCTCTTTAAATCTTTTAAATTTTTTGATTTTTTGAAAATATGGAAAACCTTTGCAACAATAAAAGTTATGAACATATTATAGAGCTCATCAAGTCAATCATGACATGTGACACCTATTGGTATAGGGGCCTAACAAAAACCACCTGCTACAATTGGTCTCTATCTTCTTTTAATAAGAAACTTCTTTTTACAATATTTTTGTACTAGTGTAGTCTTATACCAGTACACAGGCTTCTACCTACAGAAGGCTACAACCTTATCTCATTCTCCAGCTTCTCCTGGAAGGGAGCTACAACCCCCTTAGCTCTTGTACTAGTTGATTTACTAGTACGTAGGTGCTAACCTACAGAAGGCTACAACCTTCTCTTTTCTTCCAGGGACCACGTTTCATAAATTTTTAGACTAGATCCATCAATGACATCAGTCAAACATCAAATATATCTACATCAACCAATATCCTTTGCGCCAACCAAAAATTGAATCAAACAATCACTTCTCTTGAATGCTTTAGCCATAATATAGTAACAGTAACCATAAACCAATCCTGAACCTAGAACACTGTAGCAATAAACAGAAGTAGCTAAAACATATTCTATGAGATGTACGCTACTTCAATATGTAGAACCTACATGCATATACTGCTTTATTAAGGAAAACCTGCATATATGCTGTTTTGAATTACCGAACCAGTGTGTATACGCGCCTTTGCTATGTTGAACCTGCGTACAGATCTGTAAAAGATAATTTACCCTTTTCAACTATTTAGACATCAGTTATACCTAGATCATTAGATTTACCGATCAAGTCATGTGCCAAATATAAAAGATCAAAATCACACAAAGATACTTCTCTTCAAGCCTTAAGATCTTGACCCATCAATAGAACTTATCCTTCTTCTAGCACTCAGGTTCTTCCTTGATTCAGATCTAGCTATACACCATGTTAAACAGACATGGATAGCGAGAAAAAATAGGAAAGATAAGCTTGCATTACATTTTTTATTAACAATAGATGTACATTTATAGTACAATATGGTGACCGTTGGGATTCACATCCCAAGGTC
>APFE031012048.1:24222-37799 GCA_000404065.3 Pinus taeda | reverse complement strand
GCGGGTTCGATGGGGGGGGGGGGCGCTCCCCCGCAACTATGATATATGGTACATTCTAATTTATTGCATTATGATTAAATTGTCAATTGTCAATGCATAAACTATAAGTCTCTAAATTTACATCATATTTACTCATGAATGATCACATAATGAAAATAGCAATATCAAAAATCGGCCACGAGAAATTTCTAATTTTTTGTCTCGTGCTTGATTGGGAGTCTCCGCCTACATAGTCGAATGACCTTAGTGCTCTTGATTAAATACAAGTTCCATACCCTAGTACCCTACATGCTCTTGATTAGATACAAGTTCCATACCCTAGTACATGACAAAATCCAATGGAAACATTGTAATCCTAAAATCCTGAAAAACAAATAAGTCTGCTGGATTTTGAGTGAGATCTAAAATTCTACTTTCTCCATATGAAATTCAATGAGGGCGAAACCACTCTCAAACATCCTGAATCATTTCATGGTAATGTTAAAAATTTAAGTAAAAGGATGAAAATGAATAATAAAGGAGAATGTCACTTTTGAACTGCATATCAACACTAGGGCCATAGGCTTGAACATTAGGCTGCCCCACTCAGAAAATCTTCTTTTTTATAACTTGAGAGGCATCTAGAAGCATCCAGAAGATATTTTAGTTGCCCAATAAAAAATTAGAAGCGAAAACATAAAAAATATACAAGAAAAAGTCAAGTTAGAAGAGTAAACTCCACCGTACGGCCTGGAAACACGTTTCCGGCCATACTGGCCACGTTTCCTCCTCGAGAAATGGGCCAGTACAGTCGGAAACACGTTTCCACGCCGTACGGTACGAGTTTCCTCGTTTCCGGCCGGAAATGGACCCTTCTCCAATAGTTCCCGCAACTTAGGGTAGGACTTTTTCCTATCCGAAAATCAAGTTGTTCGCGACCATCTGATGCATCAAATCGCTTTCTCATTCTCTTTCTCTTGCGCTTTTTCTTTGTGGCAGGATGTTTTACTGATGACATGGAACATTTTGCTTCAAAACTCTCAGATGAAGTATGTAAAATATGCATGACATGTCTCTCTTCATTCTGCATCTGCTCTGTCAAGAATGGTGGATTAGTCTCACAGGTGTCATGAGTTATAACTTGATCTTCTATGACTGGTGGATTAACCGTGTGAGCATCAACCTGATTATTAATTTCCATTTTATCCAAGTCACCTTCAATTAGCCACTTTTCAATGGAACAAAGGACCTCATAATGAGATGGAGCTTGCTGTAGCAGATTGGGCGGCTTATGATCTGTTGACGTTTCCCTGTTTCTTTCATCCTCTGACTGATGCTGAAGTTTCTGTACCTGTATTGTTATGGCATCCATCTAGTTAGAGTGTTCAACCTTCATAGCATTGACTTCCTTGGCATGGTCTTCCTCCATGCTCAATAAATTATTCTGAAGACATATCTGACTAGCTTCCATATCTTTTATTACTTTGTTATTATCCGCTTTTATGGTCATCAAGCAATGTTGCATAAAGTTTATCTCTTTCTCATGATCTGCTTGTATGATAGCTAACTGATTATTATAATCGAATCTCATGATGGTCATTTCTTCATCCATAGTTGACAACTTGTTCTGAATCACACTTATTTCTTCCTGATAACTTGCTTCCATGGCAGTCACTTGATTTGAATGATTGAATTCCATGATCATCATATTTTCCTCTAGGGATAATAACTTGTTTTTCATAGAATTAATTTTCCTGTCATAATTAGCTTTCATGGTTTCCATTTCCTTAGCATGCTGACTTTGCATGTTGGTGTATAAAGTTCTCATATCCCTGACGTAATCAGTTACAAATTTTTCTTGATTAAGCTCCATATTTATTACCAGCTGCGTTTGACTGAACTGCATGTCTCTAACCAACTGCTCTAGTTCTTCTATAATTTGCTTATCTTTTTCCCTTTCATTGTCGACGCTGATTTGACAACTTGTCCCTGTTTTCCCACTATCATGGATTTGATCTGCAACGGTACAAGTGGATGGCACATTCAGATATGGAGAATTGTCTTGAAATCTTTCATCGATAGTTGGATCCTTCACAAGATCACTTTCATTCTGTTGCATAATTTTAGGGGCACAAGGCGAGCTATCTTTCATTTTCATTCTTCTAATTGTTAATTAATTTAACAATTTATCTACTACGACAAATATCGAATCAATCACACTGCAACTTTCACAAGTAAAACTGCGGAAAATAAATAGCGTTGGAACTGAGAAAATCTAGCACACACACACAAAAATTGTTGGGAATCACAATTGCCGTTAGACCAAAACCTGCAGGTGTTAGTCAACGATCGCATCGCCAGAGATAAGGATCCATGAGAGGTGGTTAGTCCATGTTGCGAAACGCGCAGGGAGCGTTGGTTTATCCAATGTCCAACAATCTCCCGCCAATGCGAGCCGGGTGTGTATCGAACTCGTGACCTACGCTCTGATACCACTTGTTGGGAATCATGATTGCTGTTAGACCAAATCCCGCAGGCGTTCGTCAACAATCGCATCACTAGAGATAAGGATCCACGAGAGGCAGTTAGTCCATGTCGCAAAACACATGAGGAGCGTTGGTTTATCCAATGTCCAACAAAAATGACACTGCTATTTTTGGAAAAATGTCCCCGACAAAAACCCAATGCGGGAAAACCGGTGCAACAACTAGGGGTTTTATTATTATGCAGCAGTGAGAGAAAATATGAGTACAACTGGATGTTGATTTGGAACCTGGAGAAAAAAATACTAGCAAAATTCTAGTGAGGAATTTTCCTCACCCCACAGGCAAATCTGGGCTCTGACTGCAACTCCAAGTGAGCTATCCAAACTACCTCTGCGCAGGCTTGTGTCATCCTAGAGCAGTGTCTTCCTACGCACAACCTGAATCAACTGCTCTTGTAGCTGTCTTGTTTGCCACTGGCTAAGAAACTGTCTCTCTGGCCTTCTGGAACCCTTTCTTGGCTTCTGGAATTGAAACTCAGCTTCTCTCCAGCAAAATCAAACTGCCCTCTAGAGGCTTCTGTGCAGCCCCTACATCAGCCACACTGTGGTACTTCTGCCTCTCTGCAAATGCACTCGTTGGATTTGGAAGACTTCCTCTAGCCTCACTGCCCTTGCCCCTCACTCTCTGCTTCGATCTCTGGCTTTCCGACAACTGTTGTTGCCCTCTGGAAATTGATCTACCAAGGAAATCGAACTACTGGTGTCTCTGTTGTATTCTCTATCACCACATCGATCCCTTATATCTTCTTGTTGGGACTTCAACGACCAAGATTAAATCTTAATTGATGGCTCAGATCATTTCTCAATCAATTTGTGTGAGTTTCTAGGGAATTCTCACCTTGACTTAATTAATTCTGATTAATTAACCAATTTTCCTAAGCTTGGACTTGGGAAACATTTAAAAAAATGGTTAATAATCTAATTAAGTCATGTCTAGGTGGAATTTCGAGAAACGATTTATGGGTTTTGGAGATCTCATGCATTCTAGCCTCTCCACCAAATTTCGTGGTTATAACACATCTGATGCTACAAAAACTAACACTCCCTCTTAGCGAGGACTCTGTTCTCTCTAGTGCTGCACATCCTGCCACAACACCTTATCTTTGTATCACTTCCTCTGTCACGCTGCTGATCTTTGGCCATATTGCCCATCAACCACTGCGCAACTCTGATGCTACATCTTTGTGCTATTGACACTGCCATATTGCTGCCAACTCTGCATCTGCACTGCAACTACCTCTCATCTGTTGCTGCTGCAATTGTAACTATTGCAACTGAGAAGCATCCAAAATACTAAATCATCGTGTTGAGTATGATGCATTTGTCTCCCTAGTCTTTGATTGCTACTAGCATCTGCACTGTCGCTACTGCCAACTCTGCATTGAGCCACCTGCTTTGTTGTCAACAGTGCATTGCGCTCCTCAGCATCTAACTGCTACTAGTTTGCAACTATCACTCTGGTACCGACTGCATCAACTCCCACTGATCCATTCTGCTACTGAATACTGTGGGCTTTCGTAGGCAGATAATGATCTATGAGGTGTGTTGTCGCACAAAGTGTCTAGGCAGCATGACAACGCTCAGAGTAAGGGCTGTCACTCTAATCCTTACTCACTCCGTTTAGACTCTCTCCTAGACAAGTTAAGGGGGGTAGTCTCTAAGGTGAATGGATGAAGATAGCCTGTGGAACACAGGCTCTAGGAGTTTTTAAAGATGAACAACTTGATGAATTTAAAGCAAGTCTCGGTTAATTGAGATAGATAGAGTAAAATAAGACACAATCACAAAATATAAATGACTACAGACCAGTGCCTTTAATTTGAATTAACCGAAGACTAAATAATAACAAGTCATCCAGAGCGATTTATAATGTGGCAAAGCGACAATCATGAACAATTAATTGTAAAATGCTCAAAACTTTAGTATGTAGGATAATCTAGCAAAATTTATCTTTCTACACCAGTCAATATGATTTTTTAAACATTTATGGCACCTTGACAATAGAGAAATCACAAAAATTCAAGATTTTGCACTTAACACCAAAGACACCTAGGAATTTTAAGCTAGCATTTTAATTGTTCCTCAGACAATAACTTTAATGTGATAAATAAAGAAGTCAAACTAAATCAAAGGGTTAAAATTTTAAAATTTTAATGGGACATAGGCCACATTAACATATTTAATTTAAAAACGCAAATCCCTTTATTTAATTTCATTTTCAATATTAGATTTTTTATTTTTTTTTGAATTTTAAATTTTTTAATGTTTTTAAAATATTTTCTAAATGTTTTAGATTTTTTTTTTAATGAAATTGAAAAAAAATCAAAATGAAACAAAAAGGTAAAAACAAAAAATCAAATTAAAACCAAAAGAAATGAAACCTAACCAAACCTAAAAAATAAAAAAAAATCAAACCTAAATCATAACAATACGAATGAAAATAAAAAATATCGAAATGTTAAAAAATTTAAAGTCTAAACCTAACTCATGCGAAGTTAAATAAATAAAAAAAAGTTGAAGTGTGTTTGTTTTATGTTTTTGTAGGTTTCGCGGCGGCAGAAAGAGCTCGACAGCAACGAGAGGAGGCTGAGGGAGCAAGGGACGAGAGATGAGGAGAATGAGGCAGCGGGATGACAACGAGGAAGGGAGGAGTTGTTTGCTTGTGTTCGCAGGCGGCGTATGGGATTCAAGCTAGAATGGAAGGGCAATGGATGGAGCAGCGATGTAAGGGAAAGAGACGAGGCAGTCGCACGAAGGGAGTGTAAGATGGAGCAGTTGCAGAGGAGGGAAACGCAGGTCGAATGATGGGACTTGGGCAACGACGAATTGCAGAGGATGGGTAGGCCACAACAGAATGCGTGGAGGGGAGGGCTGCGGACAAGCAGCGAGGATATAAGGAAAAGATGGCCACGGTTTTGGAATGACGCAGTAGAAGAGGGCAGAACGGACAGTGATGAGAAATGGAGGGATAAGGGAGCAAAAAACGAAAAAACCCAGGCAACAAAAATATTTCAATTTTTTTTAGAAACCCTAAAACGCAAATAAATCCGAAATTTTTTTTTTGGAGGCTCTATGTCGCTGCAAACAAAAAAATGGTAGGCCAATAAAACCCTTAAAAAAATTTCCGAGAAACTTCTGATTAAGTTGATATATTCTGCTTCAGATTTTATCAGTAAAACCCTTAAAATTTTTTTTCCACAGTTAAATTTTTTTTTCAAACCCTTGGACTGCAAAAATAATGCCCCGGCAAATATGGTTTTGAGGCCAGATCTTACCCTCCAGGGCCTAGAATCTAGCTTCAAATCAAACTTCACTTTCAGATCTGCAACCTGTACCTGAAAACAAGAACACCTAGAACCCAGATATACAAAATAAATAAAACCCCAGAAACCCAAGTCAGAAAACCCAATTTTTTTTTACAGATCTATGCACAGTAATGGCAGATCTATCAGATCTGAAGAGTGTGAGTCCAACTCTGCTCCCAGATATGATTATCTAAGGCTCTCAACAACCAGATTTATTATTTTCGTACATAAAAATTAAATTTTTAAATTTTAAAGGAGTTGCTTAGCTTGAAACCCTTTATGCATCACCAATAAAAATCTTATGATAAGCTCAGGATTAAATTACGTTGGGCTCTTCAGAAAACACAAATCGGGAGTTTGCTGGTCCAACTGAAAACTTCCCCTAACGCCCGAGGATCTAAAAATCAAGCCTTTCCCGCAAAACTCAATTCAACCATCAAAATTGAGCGAGAAAACAATAATAAAATTAAGATAAATAGAGATACCTACTATTACATTCAAAATTTAAATTATCATTTAAACCCTAGTGACTGAGCAAGATACCTGTACTCAAATCACTCTTTCAGAAGCTATGATCAATGGCTAAAAAATATTTACACATGCAAATGACACATCTTACAGTGTTTCCATGAGGAATAACACCGACGAAAATTAACTCCAAAGTCTTTCTTTATTATTCAGAAAAAGATTACACGAGCTTTCGCTTAGCACACGAATCAAAGATCGGATGGATCAACTGACAAATGACTTTCTATTTAAAGATAAATCCTCCAACGGCTAATTCGAGTGATCCTCGTCAAAGCAATCTCGACTGTTGATGAGGATTAAAATTTCTTTTAATCTCATCCGTCGAAATATTAAATTCTTGAGGAAATTCGAATTTTTCAATTAAATGCATTTTAATTAACTCAAAAATAAAAATTTTGAGTTAATTTCCTAAAAAATTTCACTGACTTAACCCCCATGGACCAAAGGCTTAAAATTTAGCAAAATAATTAATTTACTTTAGTCCCGGGACCTCTTAAAATTTGATTTTTAAGGATCGATGAGTTTTGCCTTTGGAGAATTTAAATTTACCTAGGACCTAGAATTAATTAAATTTCTGGCTTAGGATTTTAATTAATTTTTGGCCAGAAAATTTAATTAATTAACCTATAAGGGGATAAATTATTTTTCCAACCTTCAAGACACTTTCCATCATGATTTTTATATTTTTTTACATCACGAGGGGGAAACCCATTTGTAATAGACACTCACAGACTACCCACTCTGTGACATAAATATAATCCAGTAGACCAAGCAATTTGTAATAAAATAACCTAACCAAATAGTTAGGATTATTCCCAAATCACTTTTACATAGATTCGATCTATAACAAGGTGGACTCCTCAAGGACCTTGCCCAATCTCTGTAGCTCTCTGGGTCTACAACTCCAAGTCACCCCACCTCACTCTTCGGAGGTATGGCTGCCATCATCTCGAAGTCTTCCTCCAACCTGGAGGACAACCTATCTACCTCAGCATGTGTTGTCGCCTGGTCTTGCTTCTCCTGCTTGCCCTTCTTTCTGAGAGGACACTGGGTACTGTAGTGGGGGTTTTGGCTATGGTGACAATGGGCCACTACCCCATTGTTGCTTCTTGGTCTAGTTTTTACCTTGTGGGGTTTCCCTCTCTAAGGCCTGCTAGATTTTGTGGCAACACGAACTATTGAGGGAAATCATACACACTGGAAAAAATTTTGAGATTGGCTCCTAAAATCAGTGTTCTCCTCCTTTGCCCAAGAAAAGTTGTTCTCCTTCTTCTTTGTTCTCAAACCTGTGGTCTTTGTTTGATGCAAAATGACCCACAAAAACCCAAAAGTCACTTATATTCCGATCTGGGCGCGACATGATTTTTTCGGTCGTGTTTGTGATTTTTTCGCAATTTCTATGATTTTATCTTGATATTATGGCGAAGGAATAATCGTCAGTTTTTTCATCTAATATTATTACCAAGTTGAAAAACTCACGATGTGGTGATTTTTTCACAAAAATATCATGTGGTTTGCGACATTGCCTAAAATCCCAGTTTATAGTTTTTTCTTCATTTGATTTGTTTAGGTAACATATTTGAGACTCCTTAGGCTAACACTAACCTTTAGATTGACCCATAGGTACTTTGATCCTAGGTTTTGAGCATACTCCTTCATCCACTGGAAACCCTAGTTGGTCATACCATTATTCAATGGATTTTTGTTGTAGAATCCTTCGGGCATTTAGATTAATACCCTCGGGTTACTTGATCCCTAAGCCCTACTAAGGAAGGCCACCTTGTGTTGGATTGTGTCCTTCACTAAAGAAAGGAGGGTAGCTGCGAAGATGACAATGGTAACACTCCTGTGTGTTGCACATTGTCTAGGTCGCCTAGCGAGGCTTTGCACTAGGTGCTAGATTTTGCTGTAATACTCCACATTAAAGAGTTTTTCAAGAATAAATATTCATTGTGGGTGATGAACCAATCCTTGGTGATGGCCATCAACAAGCAAGCAATTATCTCATTCTTATCACAAAATTCTCTTTTTAGTAAAGACACTTCTTGCTATAGATAGCCAATCAATCTTCTCTCCTTACATTGTTGCACCTTTGGGTGAGGGGGGTACACCAATGAAAATCGAGTCAATGACTTTGAAATGGCACTCTTTTATAGCTTAAGTGGGGGTACACTAATGACAGAGGATAGGTGGTGGTAACCTGAAACTACCAAATGAAGTGAAAATGGATAGTGGTCAACCAAAACCACTAATACAATGTTGAATTGGTTAAGGGTAACTCACAAGAAAATCCATAACGTTTCACCTTTCAACTTACAAAGGGTGAATATTGATGATGATTGTCAGCCTTCAAGTTTATACAACAACGAACAAAATTCCAAATGGGCAATAACAATCTGTAGATCGCAGGCTTACGCAAATAAAATGCCAACTAGGCGACAATAACAACAAGAGCATTCCAAATATTTTATTACTTGTGATAAGTGCCAATTTGGGCACTTTGAGGTTTCTGCCACTTGTATTTTATGTGACACGCTTTGATGTGACCAAGTTTTGTTGACATGATTGATTTGAGATTTGAGCAGCTCCAGTGGGACACCTGGTTTACTACTCTATGGTTATTTGGCATAATTATGGTTAAATCTTACGGTTGGATCATATATTGGGTACAAGATTGGGATGCTTATTGACATTATTTGTAAATTGTGTGTCATTTCCTAAGAGTAGTTTGTGGACATTTTGTTCACTTGGATGGCCATTTGACCTAGTAGAGGATAGGTAGATCCATTTGCATTGTTGCTGGGCATTTGATTCACTTGTCTTGATATGCAATGATTAGATATTGGAGTTCACGTCAGTGAACAATCACACGTGTTTTGGCTTACATGATTACGTAGTGGATTTCCCAGATTCTATTAGGTTTTACCATCCATATTTGGCAGTTTTTCAAGCAGATCTTCATCAAGGATCAACTCTCAAGAGTTAGAAGTTTCAGAATGAAAACTTGGAGATGATAACAATTTATGCAGTAGTTCTCGCTGCATTGGTGGCATAATTGTTTCGACTTATGATTGAAAGGGGGATTGTTAGCCTGTAATTGTGAAAATTTGCTGCAATAATTGATTTATTTCTCCTACTTATTTATAATAAGCTATTCACCAATGCTGTAGTAAATACCAAAATAAATTCAGTTGTAGACTTCACAAATTAAGAACTGAAAATTAAAAGACAAGAGAAACATCAGCATATGAACAATCACATTGACACTTGTTTTTGCACAATCGTCCCCGGAAAAACCCTATGTGGGAAAACCGGTGCAGCAAATATGAGGATTCTTATTATTGGCAGTAAATATCTGAATACAATTTGGATGCCCTAGAGAAAAACGACAATCCACTTAGAGAAGGTAACTCAGAATTCTCTCACACTGATTCTGGAGATTTTGCTTTGTCGCCAACCCACTGCGCAGTCCCTGTGTGAGCCTACGCAGGCTTTGCGTGATTTTTGCGTGGAGGCTCCCTCTGACTGCATCAACCTGGACTACTACTACTCGTGCCGCTGATAAATTGAGATTTCTCCTGCCAATCATCTACTGTGATTTCCGACACTGAACTCTACTCATCCCCAGCACTTCTGCATCAACTTCCTCTGGCTGCTGTGCTGACCCTCTGCATCAATCTCCTTCAGCGGCTATGCTGCCCCTTCTTGGACCAACGCTGACTCTGGGATCCCTCTCTACGTATTCACTGGAACTGGAAATCACTTCCTTCCATTTCTGCCTCTGATCCTCTCTGCTTGATCAATGGTTCGAATTCCTTAGCAAACCTTGCCCTAGGAAAATCGAACTGACTGATCAACTCTCTGTGTGTCTTCAAGTGAACCCCAAGCCTCCATTTTATACTTTCCCTGTTGAGTCTTCAACGGTTGAGATTAAGTCTTTAATCAACGGCTAAGATTAAAACATGACCTGATCCGCCTTCTAGATCATTCTCACCCATATTTTGATTAATACCCATTAATATTTTAATTTCGCTAAGTTTAGACTTAGGAACTTCATAAAAAATATTAATTATTTTAATAAAATACAATCCGGGTGGAATTTCACCAAACAGTTTTTGGGTTCTTTAGAACTCATGTGCCTTAGCCTCTCCACCAAATTTCAAGGCTAGAGCACTTCCGATGCTATCAAAAACTAACACTCCCTCTTAGCGAGGAAAATGTTCTAGAAACAATGTCCATCTGCATGCTGCCTTGTTTCTGAAGCACCTTCTTTTTGCACTGCTGCTGCCGCCATCAACACTGTGCTGATGCTGCTATTGTACTATTGCCCATGACACTGCCACTGCCACTGATGCATTTGTACTACGACTCCCTCTCAAATGCTGCATCATTCTATTGAAAGGGATTTTCCAACATACCCATCCGTTCCCAAAATTGAACAAACTTTGCTCTTCCTAGAGCCTTGGTAAGTATGTATTCCACTTGATTTCCTGTGGGAGTGTACTCCAACTGTACTGCTCCACGGTGAACATTGTCTTTGATAAAGTGACACCGAATATCGATGTGTTTGGAGCGATCATGAAATACTGGATTTTCAAAGAGCTTGATACAACTCTGATTATCACAAAAGATCCTTGTCTTCCATCCTTCTCCTGAATAGATTTACAAGCAGTTTCCTGAGCCATATAGCTTCACATGTAGCTTTGCTAGCTGCCATGTACTCAGCTTCAGCAGAGCTCAGAGCTACAGACTTCTGCTTCTTAATGCACCAGGAGGTCATCCCAGATCCAATACTGAAGCAATACCCAGTGGTACTTTTCTTATCTACTGAATTTCCTGCCTAATCTGCATCAGTGAATCCACTCAGTTCGATATCGTTGCCCTTGGTGTACCTTAATCCAAAGTTGACTGTTCCCCGCACATATCTAAGAATATGCTTTGCTGCTGCCCAGTGCGTCCGTTTTGGCTCCCCCATGAATTGACTAAGGGTGTTGACACCATAACACAAGTCTGGCATGTTGTTGACAAGATACATAAGTGACCCAATGAGTTGTCTGTATAAGGTGGGGTCCACTTCCTTGTCTCCCGAAGCATCCATTTTCTTCCAATTGGTAATCATAGGCGTAGCCATAGGTCGACAATCCTGCATTCTGAATCTTTGCAGAATTTTTGATGCATATCTTCTTTGGCCGAGGAAGATCTCACCATCCTGTTGCCAAACTTCCAATCCCAGAAAATAGTGCATTAGCCCCAAATCCTTCATATCAAACTCAGTTTGTAGGTTCTTCTTACAATCCTCTATGTGTTTGGATGATCTTGTCAAAAATAGATCATCCACATACAATACCAGAATTAATGGCTCACCTTCTACCAATAGGTAATAAAGATTGTGATCGACATTGCTCTTGATAAATCCCAACTGCTGTAAGTAGCTGTCAATTCAACCATACTAAGCTCTGGGTGCTTTTTTTAGTCTATACAAGGCTTCCTTCAACCTACACACATGAGTTTTGTTTTCATGTGTTTCAAAACCTTTTGACTGTTTGATATATACCTTTTCTTCTATCACCCCATTCAAGAACGCTGTCTTGACATCCATTTGGTGAATCTCCCATCCCATCTAAGCTGCAAGGGATATAATGGATCTGATAGAGTTATACTGAGCCATCTGCAGCATACTTGATCTTGTAGATCCATCTCGAACCTACAAATGATCTGTTGTCGGGTCTTGGTACAATTTCCTAGACATCATTTGTCATGATAGAACTGTACTCCTCTACCATGGCATCCACCCATACCTGGTGTTGTACGACTTCTTGAAAACTAGAGGGTTCTTCGACCTGAGCTACCAATGCTTGGTACCTGTCAAGTTGTCGACACTGCCTTTTCTCGACTCTAGGAGCTCCAACGAATTCCTCTGCGTCCCTCAGGGTCTGTCGTACTTCTCGCTTAGTTCTTCCACTGGTGGTGGGAGGTTTTATCTGTGCCTCTTCTTATTGTTGTACCTGCTGTGACACTCCTGGCTCCTCTTCTCTTGAGGAGATGCTAGTATTGGTTACTGTGCTTGAACCAGACCCTTGTCTTCCTACCAGATTTGACCCCTGTTGCTGGACTAGAGGAGCATCCTTATCCTGTTCTTCAAACGACATCTCACGAGATTTCCTAAAGGCTTTATGTTAAAATTGGCAACTAGGGCCAAACTCCGTGTGGGTCATCTTATTAATGGAAGCTGATATTTTTCTTGAATCCCGCTCATTGAGAGGTGTAGGATTGATCTAAATATCATTCGATTCTGATAAGTATTCATGGAGATATGAATTTATTTGTGTTATGGGACAATTCGTCAAGGTCGGCCAACAACCAAATAAACCCCATTTGTGCTCGACGTTTTAGTATAAATAGAGGTGGCCTTCAAGTCATTTTCAACACACTTGGGATCTCTTCCTCTCTACTTGTCTTTGGGTTTTAGTAGGAGGAGAGATCCTAAGGGATAACGTTGCCCTAATCTAGAGGGCAGAAGTCGGCCACTGCTGGGAACAGTCGGGAATAGTCGAAACTGCCAGAATTGCCGAAACTGTCGGGAATTGCCGGAATTACCAGGAACTACCGGAACTGCTGGAACTACCGGAATTGTTGGAATAGCCGGAACTGCTGGGAACAACCGGAATTGCCGGAACTGCCGGGAACTTTTGGAGCATCTGTCTCCGAAGGAGAGCAGCATGCAAGGGACAACTAACTATCATTGGGACAGTTGTATGGTACTTAGCAGCAAATACACCAAGCATGCAATGTTACAACAAGCATGCTAAGGACAACAAGCATGCTAGGGACAACAAGCAAGCAAGGTGCAGCTAAAGCATAGGTCAGTACAACAACATGGTGTAGCAATGGCACATAATGCAGTACAGTGATGGATACAGTCATGATTAAAGAAGCGTGATGAGATGCAGCATAGTGATGATGTGTGCAACATGGTGTAGCGCGATGAGGTGGAGCATGATGACAAAATGCAGCACAACGATAAGTGAAGGAGTCACTTTGGAGAATTAGTTGAACGATAACTGATCTCATGTATCATCTTCTTAGAGATGATCTCTGCTCTTATCTAGATAAGTCAAAGTGTTTACGTCTGTTGTAAACGTATTATCTCTCTCTCTCTCTCTGCTGAACTATTGAAGAACATATAAGAAGAATTGATCAAGGGTTTCCCCACATTGGGG
>APFE031012048.1:0-20612 GCA_000404065.3 Pinus taeda | reverse complement strand
AGGTTGGCCAACAACCAAATAAACCCCACTTGTGCTCAACGTTTTAGTATAAATAGAGGTGGCCTTCAAGTCATTTTCAACACACTTGGGATCTCTTCCTCTCTACTTGTCTTTGGGTTTTAGTAGGAGGAGAGATCCTAAGGGATAACGCTGCTTTAATCTAGAGGGCAGAAGCCAGCAACTGCCGGGAATAGCCAGAACTGTCGGAACTGCCGGAATTGCCGGGAACTACTGGGACTGTCGGAATTACCGGGAACTGCCGGAACTGCTGGGAACTGCCGGAACAGTTGGAACTACCGGAACTGCCGGGGACAGCCAGAACTGCCGGGAATTGCCGGAGCATCTGTCTCCAAAGGAGAGCAGCATGCAAGGGACAACTAACTAACATTGGGACAGTTGTATGATACTTAGCAGCAAATACACCAAGCATGCAATGTTACAGCTAGCATGCAAGGGACAACTAGCATGCAACAACAAGCATGCTAAGGACAACAAGCATGCTAGGGACAACAAGCAAGCAAGGTGCAGCTAGAGCATAGGTCAGTACGACAACATGGTGTAGCAATGGCACATAATGCAGTACAATGATGGGTATAATCATGATTAATGAAGTGTGATGAGATGCAGCGTAGTGATGATGGGTGCAGCGTGGTGTAGCGCGGTGAGGTGCAGCATGATGACGAAATGCAACACAACGATAGGTGAAAGAGTCACCTTGGAGAATTAGTTGAAGTAGCATGTCTTCAACTGATCTCATGTATCATCTTCTTAGAGATGATCTCTGCTCTTATCTAGATAAGTCAAAGTGTTTACTTCTATTGTAAACGTACTATCTCTCTCTCTCTCTGCTGAAATATTGAAGAACATATAAGAAGAATTGATCAAGGGTTTCCCCACATTGGGGTTTGTCCTTGGCTAGCGCCACATCTTGTGTCCTCTTGTCTTGGGTTGTCTTCTGCGATTTATGTTTATGTTCTATCTGTAGTTTACTTTAATGCTGACGTGATTGCTAATCTGGAAAAGCTATTGAGCTAATTGTGAAAATTGAAATAAATTGCTCTAAGCATAGAACATACCTAAAATTAACACTCTATCTTCCATGAACTTAGCATCTCGTCTTACTACAATCTTCCTACAGCTTGGAATATAGATCCGATATGCCTTTGAAGTCTCGCTGTAACCTACTAGATACCCAACTTCGACAGTCCGCTCTAACTTGCTCCGCTTCTCTTCTGGAATATGGAAATAAGCTACACGTCCGAATATTCGAGGTGACTCACTTCCGGCTTCTTTACCGTGAAAACTCCCTCTGGCGTCTTCTTTCCTAAAGCCTTGTGAGGAGTCTTGTTCTTTATGTTTACAACCATGCTGCATGCTTCTGCCCATAAAAACTTGGGTAGATTCTGATCATATAGCATCACCTTTGCTGCTCTAACAATAGTTTTGTTCTTCCTTTCTGCGACTCCATTCTGTTCTAGATTATAGGATGTTGTCCATTCCCTTCGGAACCCTTTTTTTGCACAGAAATCAGTGAAGTCCTTATCCGTGTATTCTTCGCCATTGTCTGAGTGCAATATCTTGATCTTCCTTCCTGTTTGGTTTTCCACTAGAGCCTTAAACTCTTTAAACTGATCAAAGACCTCATCCTTGGTTCTTAAAAAATAGATTCAAGTTTTCTTAGAATGGTCATCTATGAAGGTAACAAAATACTCGGTGCCACTGATGGACCTTGTAAACATCGGACCGCAAATGTCTGAGTGTATTAACCCAATACACTCTTAGCTCTTTTGTTGCTTCTGGAATACGTTGCTTTGGTGTACTTGCCTAGCATGCAACCTCTGCATGTATCATCATGCTTGGTAGTAAGTACTGGAACCCCTGTAACAGTTTCCTTGAGTATCTGCAACGCCCAATGATGTAAGTGAACCATTCTCCTATGCCACAACTCATTTAATTCTTTTTCTCCATCGACATTACTGCTTATCAGTGCCATAGGAGACTCAAGTTGCAACTTGCATAATCTGTTGCTTCAATTTCCAATCTGGGCGCTCTTTTTCCACTTTGGATGCTTGACATACACTCTATTACCAATGAAGTATACATCATATCCCTTATCTTGTAATTGAGAGATAGAAATCAAATTCATTCCCATACTTGGCACATGCAATACATTCGTGGTCCGAAGACTATCTCCTGCTGCTGTCTGGAATATAACGGTTCCTTTTCTTACTGTGGTGCATTTGTGAAAATTTCTAACCCGAAATTCTACTGCAGTAACTGATTTATTTCACCTACTTATTCTTCACAATAAGTTATTTACGAAATCCATTCAGCAAACATTGAAATAAATTCTACTGCAGTTATCACATAATTACACAGAGAAAAATACATGCACAAGAACCAATCACATCAACCCAGTTGTTTTTGGACAATTGTCCCTGGAAAAAGCCAATGTGGGAAAATCAATGCTGCATATGAGGGTTTTATTAATATTCAACAATAATCACTTTACAAGGAATGATTTTACAGAGAAACCGAGAGAAAACACCTGAGACTTTCCCTTGGAAACTTTCTGACACCCTGGAGAGCCTTCTCCGACTTCAGCATCACCTCAGCGTCACTCTGCATGGTTCTATGCCCCTTTACGTCAGCTTGCGTTAGAGCTACGTCTCCCCTAGACTGCGTCTCCCTCTGTGTTGTCTCTGAATACCCCTGCGTCACCTCCTCCCTAGTCACTTACTGCCGCTGATGCCCTCCTCTTTCTCCATTCTGCAACTCTCCCTCTGAAATCGATCTCCTTCTCTTTGAGAATCAATTTTCCTTGGGACACTGAGAATCTGCCATTGTGTCTCTAAATGATCCTCAAGTCTTCTCTTATACTTTTCCTATTGATGAATCAATGAACGAGATTAAGTTTCTAATCAACGGCTAAGATTAAAACAGACTTGATCGTCGTCTCTTAGAAGCTTCTCACCCTTATCTTTATTAATACCCATTAATATTTTTATTTTCCCAAGTTTAGACTTACGAACCTATTAAAAATATTAATTATTTTAATAACTTCTCATCCGGGTGGAATTTCTCCAAATGATTTTTGGGTCTTGGAGATCTCATGTGCCTTAGCCTCTCCACCAAATTTCAAGGCTAGGGCACATCCAATGCTACCCAAAATCAATAGCATTTCGTCCTGTTACCCATTGTGATTTGGAAGTTCATCTTTTCCTCCTAATAGCTCGAGAAGTATTCTCATTCTCTAGCCATATGAGCTGAAGCCCTGCTATCAATGTACCAATCCTCAGCTGCTGCAGAACTTGATAAGTAAGCAAACTCTTCTTCTAGCCTGGAAGCTAATTCAGAAATATTATGATCCCTATTGTTCTCCATGCCCTTTTTCTTTGCTTCCATCTTGCCTGGACCTTGCTCTTATACCATGTGAAAATTTCCTGCAATAATTGATTTATTTCTCCTGCTTATTTATAATAAGTTATTCACCAAAGCTTCAGTAAATACCAAAATAAATTCAGTTGTAGACTTCACAACTTTTTATTTCTGCTACTTATTTATAATAAGTTATTCACCAAAGCTTCAATAAATACCAAAATAAATTTAGTTGTAGACTTCACAAATTAAGAATTGAAAATTAAAAGGCAAGAGAAACATCATCATATGAACAATCATATTGACACACTTGTTTTTTGGACAATCATCCCCAGAAAAATCCAATGTGGGAAAACCGGTGCAATAGATATGAGGATTCTTATTATTGGCAGTAAATATCTGAATACAATTTGGATGCCCTAGAGAAAAACGACAATCCACACAGAGAAGGTAACAAAGAATTTTCTCACACTGATTCTGGAGATTTTTCTCTGTCCACTGTGCAGTCCCTTTGTGAGCCTACACAGGCTTTGCGTGATTTCTTCCTGGAGGCTCCCTCTGATTGCGTCAACCTGGATTGCTGCTACTGAGAAATCGAGATTTCTCCCGCCAATTATCTACTGTGATTTCCAGCATTGAGATTTGCTCATCCCCAACACTTCTGCGTCAACTTCCTCTGGCTGCTGCGCGGACCCTTTGTGTCAATCTCCTTCAGCTGCTGCACTGTCCCTTCTTGGACCAGCGCTGACTCTGGTATCCCTCTTTGCGTATTCACTGGAAGTAGAAATCACTTCCTTCCAGTTCTGCCTTTGATCCTCTCTGCTTGATCACCGGTTCGAATTCCTTAGCAAACCCTGCCCTAGGAAAATCGAACTGATTGATCAACTCTCTATGTGTCTTCAAGTGAACCCCAAGTCTCCATTTTATAATTTTCTTGTTTAGTTTTCAAAGGCTGAGATTAAGTCTCTAATCAACAGCTAAGATTAAAACATGACTTGATCCACCTTCTAGATCATTCTCACCCATATTTTGATTAATACCCATTAATATTTTAATTTCTCTAAGTTTAGACTTAGGAACTTCATTAAAAATATTAATTATTTTAATAAAATACAATCCGGGTGGAATTTCACCAAACGGTTTCTGGGTTTTTTAGAATTCATGTGCCTTAGCCTCTCCACCAAATTTCAAGGTTAGGACACTTCCGATGCTACCAAAAACTAACAGTAACTCCCTGTACAATGATGAAATCCTACACCACCTTTGTGTATTTCACATTATAGGATATAGTTTTTATTCTAAGTATGTTGTAGATCCTATTTTTCTTTCTCCTAGCCTCATCTCTGGATGAGGTGTTGGTGTGAGAATGAGTCTAGTTGAAGAGGTGGTTTCATTCATTTACTATAAAATTGTATCTTTGAAATGAGAATGAATATGAAAAAGAAGATGGCTTAAGGTTTTTTCCACCAAGTTCTTGTCGCTTGTGCTGTCTCGTGTTATATTTCTTGACAGTAAGCTCACGAACATTTCATTGAACTTAACAGCTGTGAACCAGATGTATGGTTTTTCATTTGAATTTAGCCAGTAGCTAAAATTGAAACAGTTTTATCAGGGTATTGCACAAATTCTAGTGGTGGCATCCACCCAAATTTCTGGTTCAATCAATGGAATTTGAACAAAAGTGGACTCAGGTCATGAAAGTAATGTCTGTGTTGCTTGTTGAGGCATCATGCATACTCGTACCATTTGCATGATGATTTATGGAAAGTAACACCATTTATTTGTTTGTTGTGTCTTCAGGAGAGTAAAGACGTGGATGCAGCAATCATGGAATCAATTGAGTCCTTGTTATCTCTAGATAAAGGTTGCTGGGCTTTGGGTAACTCTGTTGTCCTTCGAAATATTATCACTTTGTTGGAGGTGTGTGTTCTCTCTCTCTGTCTCTCTCTCTATATATATATTCGTTTTGATTGTGTGACTTATAAGAGGTTGGGTTGTCTGCTTGCCAAAGTGAAGTCTCTTGTTACAGTGGGTTTGAGAATGAGTTGTTATGAAGCCTTTCTGTGTTCGTTGTCTCTTCTGCCTTTCCAAAATGTTGTTTGGTTTTCTCCAATAAGTAAATGTGGCTGGTCTAAGTAGCTGCACATTGATTTTGCAGAATAGGTTTTTCAGTTGTTCTGTGTATTATGGCACTCTTCAGAAGCTATGGAAGTTAATCTTAGGCCAACCTGCAAATGTCAAGGCAAATCTCCTCTTGGCTTTGCAAAGGTACCCTGATAATTTTCAAGGATAGATCTTATTTGCGAGGGTTGGTCTGCGAGCTTACACAGACAGCCTTCTTAATGAGCTTGAATGTGTCTGTTTAGCTTCTCAATTTATGGGCTTTTAGTATTTACAGCTTTACCTGATTCTTTAAGGTTTCTTGTTGCCTAGCTACAACAAAGGGCAGTTTGAACGACTCATAACTACTGTCCAACAGTTCATCACTTTTCTGGTTTACGAAAACCCTGGAAACGACAAAGTTGAAGGAGTGCAGATCCTTCAGTTGCTCTGTATCCACTCTTGTTATGTTTGACAGAGTTAATCGAAGTGATTTATGTTGATGTTATGGACTGTAAAAAAGTGCAGGCTTCTATTTCTGCAGCCTAATGATCATCTTTGTGTATATCTATGAGTCCTTTTCATTGAACTAATAACATGTGGTTTCTTGTTTATTTTTGTCATACTCATTATTCACCATTCCCAATTCATATGTTATATATGAAAGAAATAAATCATTTCCGGCCTGTCTTCTTGTTTCATGTTTGCAGTTGCACACAGTTCTAAGATTAGATTTTTGGTTTATTGAAATGTTATTTTTGTCAAGGGAGATGGGAGAGCTGCCTACATAGGGCTATTTATACCAGCAACAAGTGCAAATGCTTTCCATGCTAAATTTCTGGTCATAAATTATAGTGTTAGAGCTTAGAGGTTTTGATCTGAAATCACTCGTAAATGATTTTAGTTAATTAATGAAGGTATTACAGACTTATGTGCTGGGGTGTGTCTATATTATTTTATGCAACGGATCGATAAGATTGCGAAGTACACAGACACTGAAACAGTAAGAGAACACAGTAAGCAAATACATAAAACACAACAAGTTTAATAAGGAGTTCACTCGATCCTCCTGGGCTACATCTCCTAGTCCAGCCCTCAGTGGTGGCCTTTCTATTGTGTCTTAAAAAGCAGAGTTTTACAATAGTGAGCTCAAATTGAGTCTCACTTAACAGATGATGATCAGTAGGGCTGTACTTGGATCCCCCAAGTCTCTAGAGTACACAGATTCCCCTTACTGAATCTCGACCTCAACTGGTCTTAGTGGTATGAGTCCAATTTGGCGCTCGATTCCTGACAGGTATACACAGAAGAGTTGCTTGAACCTCTCAAGCCTTCTTTGGAGTTCACAGACTCTCGGACTCTGTCTGTCTCTGTCTGCTTGATGCTGCCTTTGCTCTGCAGGTCAGCTCGGCTTCTTTGTTCTCTGCAATTTTTGCTTCTCTTTCTCTTTTGCTCTCTTTTCCTGCCTCCTCTCCTGCTTTCTCTGTCTGTTCGTGGCTTTAAGCCAATTTTCTCCCCGACTGTTCGTTTCTGCTGCCCGGCTCTCTGGATTTCCTACCTCTGTTTGCTGGAATTCCCCTGCTCTGCGTCATCATCATTGTAATGCTTCACAGAGAGGTAGCCACCTGTTTCCTCACGAACTGAGTGTCAGTTCTCTTTGAACGGTCGTTATTTCCGTTGCTCCAAGATTGCCCGCGAAACAGATTCCTCTGCCAACTCATTGGTCATGCTGGATCTCAAATCTTATCCGCCTCAGCCTATTTCCCTGTCGAATCCGGTCACCCATCGGATTGCTTCTCTGCCGTTGATCTGGGGCCTCCAGATCCTACGGTCTCCGTTCATATCGCGCGGGTAAGTAGCATGACCTTTACCCACTCGATGAGAGCGGTTCTCTCTCTCATCCGTTGGATGCGTGTCACCCGTTGTATGGAATCGGGGGGGACTCGGTCGAACCTGCTTACCACTTGAGGGCCTTTCGATACCCTGCTGGTTTTAGCACGGGGCCCGCCTTTTGACGGAATTGGCGATTTCTGTACAGTTCTATGCTTTTCCCCGTGACCAAGCGCTTGGGGCTTTCCTTCATTGAGGGGGACGCCCTGCGATACGTGATTAGCGTATCAGAAACTGCCTCCGTTTCTGGATCTGACTTCCCGTTTTGCCGGTTTGTGCCAGCACGTGGTTACCATGGGCCAACGGTCTGCGCACTTTGACCGAGGGTCCTCGTTGTTCCTTGCTGACCACAAATTGCCATTGTTCAGAGGTTCTTTCTGACAAGCTTGACATCCATAGCACTTTGAAACTTTGGTATGAGTTTTACAGAGTTCAGGAAACTGTAAGAGTGTTTGAGGATCCAATTCGGATCAGGTTTGAGAATGCAATTTTCCATGCCCACAGTAGAACACATTTGAACGATAATAAAAGTTACTGTGTTATGTAGTGGGATTCCACCTCGCATCAGATGGGATCTTTGTCTTTATATACACATATTCTGGCATGAAACACTGTTGCAAGATCTGTTGAAGGGTTGTCTTTTCTTAGACCAGCAAGACATGAATATTAAATGCACAAATGTGCGCCATGCAGTCATAATCCATTAGGAAGGGAAGGTGTTTCCACTATTCGCAGAAATGCCATAGTACCTCCCCATGGTAGTCTAAGTATCCAATCCATGGGTATGTGCTGCATGCTTTGGCACTCTCACATTGCTATTGTGACTTGTACTTGCTAATCTAGCCCCATTAACTTATTTTGGTCACTTGTGGGCATTAATAAACTTTCTTTCTTGTTGGACATTATAAACTTTCTTTCTCTTGATTTACTATTATGGGCTAGCACAAATTGTGATAAACAAGATACGATAAATTGCATTTATATGAATATATATTTTGATACAAAATAATCTGCTTTTCTATTAAAATAGAAGAATGAGTTGCAATATTGAAGTCCCAGCTATACTTTTTGGATAGAGTACATCAAAATTCTTCGAAACAAAACCTAGGAATGCACGCAAACTTAGAATGTATTACTTGATCTTAGTTCTTTCTCTGTGTGGATGGTCTAATGGTTGGAATATTTCCTTCCAGAGCATTCGAACATAGATGCATTTTTCACTGGGCTACCTTTTCATTTTCTCTGAAGGCAAGAACCAGTTGATCCCATAAATGACAATGGTTAACTTTTCTTGGTGGGATCCTTGGGAGGGGTGCCTCTTTTTTTGTTTGTGCTTCCTCACATCAATCCAACCCCTCTACATATAATCCCTAGGAGTGGAAGGGTTCTCCGGGTGGACTGTCTGAGGGGATTCTTTTTCAGCTTCAGCTTCAACTTTCTTTGTGGATTCCTTCACTTCTATCAGGTGGCGGTGCTCCTCATCTCTCTTTTGCTTAGCGTGTCATTGATTCCTTTTTTTGGTAGGTTTTTCGCAAACATTCCTCACTTATACTCTGTACAAGAGGCCACCAAATAACCATACACAAAGCAAGATCAACATTTGGAAGCCACCTCTCATGGTCTAATTTTTGCCTCTGGACCTTGCTTGCTACTTCGATCAAGATATCTTTTATCAATCTGTTTGCAAAGTTGGCTTCTATACACAACCTGACATAGGTTGTGATAAATCTATTATTGGTTTCTAGGGAACATAAATGAAATTTCCCTAGGCATTTGCATTAGAAGCCAAAGACTTAGATTCCTAAAAATGCAAAGGTAGATTCAAAATCCCTTCCTACATTAATATTGGAGATAGAGAGTCCATGGAGGGAATGAAGCAAGGGGGGCTAAGTTTCCATGCATAAACCTAGTTATTCTATAAGTTATGGTTTGAATTGAAGAATGATTTACTTACCTTTGAGAAAATAAAAAATAACTATGAAGAATTCACGAGTACACAGATAAATGGAGGGTTCCTTGTAGAGAAGGTTTTTGGACTTGAGAAACCCACTTATGGAGATTTGGTGTGTGACCATAAGTCATTAAAACAAAAAAATCAAACCATGAGTAGGAAGATAAGCCATTAAAACAAAATATCAAACCATGAGCAAGAGGATAACTTAGTCTAGGGCTTCCTGATTAGGGAAGACCTTCGTATTGATAACTGCCTTTTTGATGATAAAGTGGCCATCATGTTGAGGAGGAAGAGAAAGATTGCGGCCAATAAAGCCTATTTAAAGTATTTTGCACCCACCCAAGACAAATTTGAATTTGGAATGATCAAATTCTTCATGCTAGACCCTGACCTAGTTGTAATCGAACCCAAAAAGGAGGAATTCATTTTTGCGGAGGAGATTTTTACTCTTGAGAGGCTGAATTGAATCTTCTTGCCAATGCCCTCAACCTTTATATTATAGTTGAGGCATTATGGACAAGGATGGAGGAAGGAATGGGTGCCATGGAACAAGAGGCAACTAAGACAAAGCCCTACCCTTCGTAGAAGGCCTACATTGGACATGTGAACAATGAAAACCCTACTAAGGGAGCTAGAGCTATATAATAGTGGCAAGACCCTTAACAAATAGATTGCATCTCTATATATTAGAATACAACGTTGATATAAATACAAATTATTTATTTTTATTTCAAACAAAGAAAATAATAAATCTCAAAGACAAATAAATGTATATTATCTTTTGCCAAGGTTCAAGAATGGCTAGACGAGGGGACAACAGTTGATGGTCCCATTTGAGAGACATTTCAAATTTCAACGGATGATATAGAGGATTCTAGGGGATGGGATATAGGGACCTTGTTGGACCTCAATAAAAAGACGATGTAAAGCAAAGGAGAGAGAGAGAGAGAGAGAGAGATAATTGGTTATAATCTCGAATAAATAAATATCATCATCCCAATAGTGCAAACTGATTGTTCAAACATGTGCATTCTGATGGCCACAATAGAGAGAGAGAGAGAGAGAGAGAGAGAGTTGTTGTGACTAAGAGTTTTGTGGCTCAATTTTGACAAGTGTTGGCATAGAGTTAGTTTATGGCAGTTAGATGTAACTTTTTGATTGTGTGTGTTTGGGAACCTATTTGAGCCTCTATTGGTTGAACGAAGCCTATAGATTGTAGAATTTCCTTGAAATTATGCAACTACTATGATGAACAATCTAAAACAACTTCGATTCACCAAGACCCAAAGTTTCTCTACTTTAAATTTGCAGTGGAATAGAACCAGAAATAAAGACATAGTCACACAAAATTAAACACACTTGTTTTTCTTGGGAAACCCAACTAGGAAAACCCTCTACTTGCTGTAGAATTGTATTGAGAGAATTTGAGCAATTGTGTTGGACACAGATTGTCATTGATGTCAATATGGCAATATTCAGGGAGTAGACAGAGCCAAGAGGAGCACACAGAGTTATCGAAGCCAAGAGGAGGAGACAGAGCCACCAGAGGAGCAAACAGTGCAAAGAGTAGACAGAGCCAATGGAGGCATGCAAGTAAGTCATCGGAGAGCTTATATGCATGCAGGTAACAGAACTATCGGAGCATAGACATATATATGCATGCATTTAACAGCCATCGGAAGCCATATATGCCACAGATAACACTACGGGGGCAAGAATGTCAAAGAATGCACTATCCGGGAGTAATATAGTGTATATGCAGGCGGATTACACTATCGGGAGCTATCGGTGGCCAAAAACCCATATATGTATGCTTTGATACTATCGGCGGAGAGAAAACCCATATATATAGGCTAAACACTATCGGTGGGCATCTATGGCACATTACACTATCAGGAGCGGCGATATGCCTCAAACTCATGTATTTACCCATCGGCGGCAAAAACTATGCATATATGTGTTTAACACTATCGGAGGCACAAACGGAGGCTAAGGCATGTACATATGCAAATACACTATCGGAGGCGAAAAGCGGACTTGAATTTTTATGAACGGGAGCGTTGAGTTGTATCGAGTTTGGTACATAATATTATATCGCATCGGCACTTCGGGAGCGACGTTACAGTGTGTCAAGTGGACCATTGCGATCGCCGATAACGATTATCGCATCGGGAATTCGGAGTGGAGGTAATACAGTGTTAAGCGGCCCTTTCCTTGCGATCGTTGATAGCGATACATACATCTATATATATCTCTCTCTCTCTCCGCCGCTCTGCTCTTTCCCGCGTTGCTCTGCCCGCCGCCGCTGGTCTCTCCCCGCCGTCGCTGCTCCTGCTCCCCGCGTCGCTTCTCCCTTCCGCCGCGCTCTTTGCCCCCGCTTCCCCGCGTCTGCCCTCCCCGCGTCTCTCTCCCCCCGCCGCTGCTCTCCCCCCGTCGCTGCTCCTGTCCCGGCGTCGCTTTCCCGCGTCTGCTCTCCTCCCGCCGCTGCTCTCCCCGCCATCGCTGCTCCTGCTCCACGTGTCGGCTCTTCCCCACGTCTGCCCTCCCCGCGTCTGCTCTCCCCGCCGCCGGCCCACGTCGGCTCTTCCCCGTCCTGCTGCTCCCTGCTCCCCGCGTCGCTGCCCCCCTGCTCCCCGCGTCTGCTATTCCAACGAATGCTCCCCGCATCCCAGGCTCGACGGCCCACGAATTTTAAGCCCGAGTCTGCCCGGCGGCCCGCAGCTGATCGTCCGACGGCTAGCATCTAATCGACGGCGTCCATCAGATAACGCCGGCCCCCCGTCTCTGCAAACCCTCGTCTGCTCACAGTGTCGAACTCACATCGATTTCTGCAATTAAAATGACAGATTAAATATGAGTTCCCCGGAGACACACACGGAACCAAAGCACGAGATCCATCTCAGTAATCCATTCAACAACAGAGGACCGTCCAGTTACCTCCGCCAGTGCCTTAACCAACCGGAAGAGACCTATAGCCCCAGAGACATTGCCATGGAGTCAGACTTCGCCTTCTGGACATCTCAAATCAAACAATTGTTACGTCGGGTAGATTCCCTTGAAACTGAGAATGACAAGCTCCGGGCCGAAGTAAACACACTCAACGACAGAGTTTCCTTTGTGGAAGGGGAAAACTTGTCCCTTCGGAAATTAGTGCAGGAAGACCCTACAGAGACAACTTTGCATGCAGAAATCCAGGAGATCAGGAACAAGCAAGAGGAGATTATTTTACAACAGGTTTCCCTCAGACAGGAACACACATCAGCTCATGGGCACAGGTGGTCCGGGGGAAAGACAAATCCCCTCCTATCACAGCAGTAGAGGAAGTTGTACAGGCCAAACTCGTGGAAGAACGATCCCGTAGAACGAGAGAGCTAAACCTCAAAGTGAGAGGTCTCCCTCTCCCTCTTTCTTCAGCAGATCCGATGGAGGTGGCCTCGGGATTCTTGAGAGACACCCTCGACATATCTGATATAAGATTAGACAGAGCTTGGCTGGGACAGGATTCCACCTTATTTATCCGATTCCATAACACCGCAGATCGCCTTCATGCTCTTCGAGCTAAACGGAAGCTATTCGGCCTTCCACACAGGATATTCCTTGATGAGGATCTCACTCGGGCACAGGTGGCTGAACTCAAACAGGCTAGGGAACAAGTGGCTGCAGCAAGACAAGCGGGAAAATGGGCAGTCATAAGGAACCTCCGTGCGGTCATTCGAGACTCCTTCCCTCCAGGATGGACACCTCGATCAGGCAGTTCCAAATGACGGGTCCGCCTGGGGAGGCGCCGAACAACAGGGGTTTCAATTCACTGCTGGAACGGAAATGGGTCTTTTTGGTCCTCGCCTGGGCTACTCTACGATGCCCTTGAGTCAGCGGATATCCTTCTAGTAACAGAGACCCACGAGAGCCCAGTTCGGCCTCTCCCAGACATAACAGGGTACCAATGGCATTCAGTATGTAGACAGGAAACAAGGAGCTCAGGGGGAGTTAGAGGATCAGGGGGAGTAGCGTGCCTAGTCAAAGATGGGCTCAAAGACAGAGTCACAGTGGCAAATACAGATGAGTATGCCAGATACATGTGGATCCGAATCAGAACTGGAGCCCCACCCATGAGGGATATCTTTATTGCAGTTTGCTACTTCCCCCCTACCACATCTCCGTTTGCCATCCACGATGGTGTAGAGAGGGACCCCTTCACCGACATATACCCAGACATCACCAAATACTCAGCTGATGGAGAAATTATCATTATGGGGGATTTCAATGCCCGTACCAAGGTCCAGCAGGTCCCACTCCATGACCGATCCGAGGATGTGTTCTGCACTAGGGGTGTTGACCTGACTTCAGTAGGCTTACAGAGGACTTCGGAGGATGCTCTGGGCCCCATCACAGCCTACGGCAGACATCTTATACAGCTGGGCGAATCGCATGATCTAATAATTCTAAACGGTCTCCCGTGCTTCCCAGAATCCCACTTCTTCACGTGTAGACCTCACGGAGGAGGAGCTAGTGTGGTGGATTACGCCTTAACCGGTCGAACAATGCTCCCTTTCATCCAGAATCTCTCTGTTTCTCCCATCCCTCTTGCCGACCACGCACTGCTTTCACTTTCTCTTCAGTTTGATCCCCCCCAACCAACCCACCCCCCACCCCAATCCCCAAGTAGAACCATCTTCCGTTTTGATGAGGGCGACCCCGACATTTTCTCCTCCTCACTCAGACTAATCCTCCCCGACTCGGATGACTTTTCCCGTCTCGAGACTGTCTCCGATAAGTACCACTGTCTCTCCTCAGCAATCTGGGAGTCGGCGCTTAAATCCTTTCCACACTCAATTCGGACCCCCTCAACCTTCCGTAAGACAGGAACTTCCCCCGTGAACAAATGGTACGATACAGATTGTAAACTCCTCCACCAGGATCTCCGCCAAGCCTTCCGCCAGTCTCTTCCCTCATACTCTATCATCCAAAAGAATTACCGTCGCCTCCTCCGCCACAAAAAACGACAGTTCATTTCCCAACAAAGACGAGAGCTTTCCGCCCTCCTTACCCATTCCCCCAAGCAATTCTGGGGCAAGATCCTCCCTCGTCGCTCTCCTCCTCCCTCCGATCTCGATCCAGTCTCCATGTTCTCTCACACCTCCCGCCTCTACGACATTCCCGGACAATCCCAGATCCAGGTCACTTCTCCTCCCCTCTCATGCCACCTGTTCACTGATAAAGATGTCAGGGAAGCCATCTGGGCGATGAATAGCAGCAAAGCAGCGGACGAGGAAGGATTCCAAGCCGAATTCTTCAAGCAGGGCATCCGACCCTTAGTCGGATACCTGGCAGATCTCTTCAACCATGTGGTCCGGGAAGGGTTCCCCCCCATATGGTCCCACCATATTATATATCCAATCCATAAGTCAGGGGATACCTCGGATCCCAACAACTACAGGACAATTATGGTGGGCCATACATTCTCAAAACTCTATGCCACTATCCTCCATAGAAAGCTTTCTGGCGATTTTGAAGAAAGAGATCTCAGGGCCAGAGGCCAAGCTGGTTTCAGGTCAGATCATCAGACCATTGACCACATTTTTACGCTCCGTGCTGTGATCGAGGAAGCGCGCCACCAGTCCTCAAAGGTGTACTGCTGCTTTGTGGACTTCCGGAAGGCTTTTGATTCAGTCCCGAGAGAGGATCTTCTACAGCGACTCAAAGACACCAATACCCCCAACTCCTGGCTGATTGCTATTATGCGTCTATACGAGTCTGTCCTGGGCCGTCTTCGCACGGTGGGGGGACTGTCTGAGTTCATCCGGAGCACGATTGGAGTTAAGCAGGGGTGCCCACTCTCCCCCACCTTATTTGGGATATATATTGATGAGCTCGAAGCCTTTCTGCGGGATCACATACAAGAGTCTGACGGTTGCTATCTTCATCAGGTTTTGATCTATATCTTACTCTTTGCAGATGACATTGCACTCTTATCCTCATCACCAGAAGGTCTCCAGAGGCAGCTAGATGCATTAGCCCTATTCTGTGATATCCGGAAATTATCAGTGAACCTGAGTAAGACAAAGGTAATAGTCTTCAATGGGTCGAAGAAGTCTCAGGACCTCCGATTCCTCTTCAAAGGAGAGAGAGTGGAGATTACCAATAGCTACACATACTTGGGAGTACAGTTTTCGGGCCCCCGGTTCAGTTTGCGGCCAGCACTGCAACCTCGGATCAATAAGGGATATGGCTCTCTAGCCATTTTAGAGAGACAATGTTTCCGCCACCACTTCCAGGACATCTCGTCCAAATTGAGCCTTATGGACGCCCTGATCCGACCCACGGTCCTGTATGGATCGGAAGTTTGGGGCCCCTCCTTGCTTGAGTCGGATTGGGCAGCAGTAGAGAGAGTCCAAACCCTTCTCCTCCGACGTATTATCCGTTGCAAGCATACTATCCCACACCAAATCATACTAGCCGAGTTTGGTACGCCGCCCTTCCGCCTTGAGACAGCCTTCAGACTGGTCTCTTTTCTTCACCGAGCCCGGAGCTTTGCAGATACACTGAAAGGACGCGAAAGGTACCCTTATCTAGCCTACTGCTCTTCTGAAGCCATCGACCGCACCCAACCAGGAAAAGCCAAGTGTTGGTACACAGGAGTCTCGAAGTCCCTCGAAGCAGTGGGACTCCATATAGATCATCTCCCCCCCTTTCGGTATTCCCTGAACGCCCCCAGAGGACTCCCCCCAAGGCAGGAACTAAACAAGATCATCAAGGAAGACATCTACAGGCGGTTTATCCAGGTCACATGGGTTAACCCCCCGGGGGGACTGCGCCCAAAGATGGCGTTCTATGCAGAGCACTTCTTAAGTATCAGAGACGGGCTTATAGTTCGCCCCCAGTACACGCTTCGACATTGGATGCATGCTCTTCGGATCCCCCTCGGGCAGTTCAGAGTTGGATCACATAGGCTCCGGGTAGAGACAGACCACCAGATAGAGAGAGTTGACAGGACTTGCCGGCTATGTCATACACAGGAGGTGGAAAGCGAATGGCATTTTATCTTTGGTTGTCCGATATATTATGAGATCAGAGGTCGCTACCACTGTCTGTTCAGAGGACCACAGAACCTATCCAGCTTCTTCAGCTACACGGACCAGAGATGTGTCGCACTTTACATCCAAGAGACTCTAAACCACCGGGAGCATATCCTCCAGCCTCCCGTCCGACCCAGCACTACTCGTCAGATCACCTCTTTCTTCAGCGTACTCCCCTCAACCCGAGGAGTCAAGAGATCAACCAGTCCGTGTACCGATCAGTCCGGCTCACACAGATCGACAGACTCTCGTTTAGTTAAGAGGAGAGGCCCCTTACTTACGAGGGCCCAGCAGCAGAACCGCTCCAGGCATCTCCCCGAGAGGCGACCCAGGATCAGTAGATCACATAGACAACACAATGGGACGCAACCAGCGCCCACCGCTTCAAACCAGCAAACTTTGCTGAACTACCCGCATCTCTTTTCTCTCGGCCTCAGATGTTAGGAGTAGAGGACTTCCACATCCGAGCCCCCAGGGTCTTCTTCACCAGTGAGGCTACGACGCAGTCTAGACATCAACAGGCGCGGCCGGGATCGGAGCTCCATTCGCTCTTCCCAACCCGCCTCGTTTTTAGTTTTTAGTTTCTATCTCTCTTTCAGCATTTGTCTTTATGAGGAGACCGATTGGTTCTCCTACTGGGCGCAGCCCCCTTATGTAACCGACAGTCCCTTTGACCTACTTTGTGGTCATTCGTTGGACATTAATAAAATTATCTTATTTATCTTATCTCATTTTGGTATCTAATGGTTGGTGGGCATCATTGTTGCGGCATTAATATTCATGTGTAACTCTACGAAACTTATTTTTTGTGGGCAACTTCACTATGCATTGCTTGGCTCCTTTTAAGCCTTGGTGCATTTTGTTTTTGGTAGTAATACCAACAAATCATAACAACATGTGTGACTCTCCATTGTTGCAATATGCGACCTATTTTAGATTTGGCTAGTATGGATTTTTGAATAATTTTTCAAGGCACAAAGAATTTCTCGTTCACTACCATACCTAATGTGCTCTCCTATCTTCTAATGTGCCTTACTGCCTCCTATAGTTGCTGCAATATTCAAGCAAGGGTCTTGAAACTTGCAACCTATGTTTGTGGTGTATAGTTGAGAATTCATCTACCATTTTAGCTCACAAAACTTCCTTACAAGTCGTTTTAGCATTCCAAGTTTACATGGTTAGTGAGATAAAGGTCTTCATTGAGCCTCTTGGAGTTTGATTTGACAACAACTGGTGTTTCCATGAGCTACATCTACTAGTGTTGAAGAATCAAGGGCAATGAGGTGTAGTGTGATTCTTCTTGACTCGATAACAATTTGTGAAGCACTTTTACAATTATCTTAGCTTGATCTTCTTCTTCATATTAGTGTGTGTGTTTCTTCAAAGTGCTACCAAAAACATAAAGACAAGAACACAGATGTTGGCTCTTTGCCAGGGCCAAAACCTCTCTCTCTTAGAGAGGAAAACCCTTTGGTAAGTTTCTCTTATTGATCAATGCCAAACCCTAGACCCTTGACAAGAATATCCTCCAAGCACAAGTCAAGTCATTCCTTCTTCCTGCACTTTGTTTCCTGGCACTTCGTTCTCCTTCTCCCGACACTTCGTTCCCTGACACTTCGTTCTCCTACTTCTTTCGGCAACTGGTGATAGACCTTGTTATGTTTAGTTCTAGAAGAGATATTTTTCCTTGATCCTTAGTGAACTCTTTCACATAAGATGATGCCTTCCTTCTCTTAACCAAATGAGCTTCTTCCTTGAGATGTAGGTACAGACTTAGTTTGACTATCTTGCAGCCCTAATTCCTCGCACATGTGGTGGTTTGCTTAATGTTGTAGGCTCTTTTCTCCTTTGCTTGAGTGCTCTTCTTCTTCACTTGATTGGGAGGTCTTATAGGCCTAGTTTACTAGCCCCAAATGGTGAGGTATATCAACTGTGAGTTACTGCTTTCATAACCGCAGAGACAATCCTCCTTTTCTCGCACACGTGGCTGTAGCTTGCACTAGAAACAATGTTCTTAAGCTCGGTTGTATGGCAACCTTCTTCTTCACTGCACTTGGAGATCCTTTCTTGTCCTTCGTTCACCCTTTTCTTCCTCTTTTTCTTTGCTAATTTCAAAGATAAGGGTGCATTGTATTTAGAGGAGTGGACAACCTCTATATATAGAGGACTGTCCCTCCTTTAGGCCGACTTGAGGCCGACTTGACATATTTAATCATCATTTTGCTGCTTGAAGGATGCCGTTGCAAGGAGGAGACTTTGACTTTGCTTGGAGGTATTCTTTTTGACTCTAATACAATTATATACATGGTGTAACATGCCCTTAAGGTCTTCATTATTTTCTTTTGACTCCTTGACTCACCTATAGCACTCAACATGTGCTAGACCTATTTCAATGAGCAAGAAACTCATTGACATATATTATAAAAATAATATTTCTTTTCTTGAATAAGTACAAATATCAAAAGTACATTTATGAAGACCGAACCTAGTTACATTTTCTTCAACACTCCCTCTTAACTAGGGAGGTATTCATAAAACATTACAAGGTGTTTGGCTATTTTTCAATCTTGAAGAATTCACATAAGAGAAACCATGTTGGCAATCCATCTGTTATAACATCATAGTAACCAACATTGTTTCCACAACAAGGCCTTGACTGACAACTCTACCTCTCAATAGATGAGAGTATGACCTTCTAGGACTATTCTTGTCTTGGGTTCCCGACCGTCAAAGAATATCAGTCCTCTTGCCTATTCTTATCTTGGATGCCCTACACATCCTCAAAGAGTATGGATGCTAGATGATTACCCAATCCTCCCATTCTTTCTTCCCAAGTGAAGACAAGAATGTTGTGTATATCACTTATTCTCAATTGAGGAAGACATGCCCAAGTATCCTTTGACAAGGTACTTGTCCAAGTTCCTTTGTAATTGGGAACTTGTTATAACTCCCTCTTAGCTAGGGACTTGTCCATTCATCAATAACTTCTTCTTCATAGGTCCTTCCACTGTTTGATCTTCTTCTTTCTTTCGATGTCATGAAGTCTTGGTTCAAACTTCCTTTTGATAGGGCACCATCTATCGATCACTTTCCTTCCTGGTTTGTCATGTCATTGCTTCCTTAGTGGAAAGTGGTCTTCTTGTCATATATCAGGATCTCTTGTCATGTGACTACTCCTTTGTTATCTTGTCCATGCTTCGGAATACTCTTCTCATGGATGCTTTGTTGAACTTGCTTGTTCCCATGCTTTGGTCGAGTAGCCCTTCGTGAATTCATCCTGTTATTGTTTCAACATTAAGTTTTGCTGGATGGCTTCTTTATCATGACATCTTCGTAGAGTAGAATCAATTATCTGCACCTTTCATATCTCCAAGGCCTTCATAGGTGTCAAGGGTCCTTTGATCTTTTTCTTCCTTCGTCGGAGTTGTCATGCCTTCTTTCAGGAGATGTCTTCAAAGTATCTTGTCAGATAGTGATTCTTGGTGATCATGTTGTTTTTGACATGCTTGATCTCTTTTTTCATTTGCTTCTTCTTGAATAGATTGGTCAACCACTTTCTGCTCCTTGTGAGAGCACTTCTTCATTGCTTGCTTCTAGGACTAGTTAGCATTTCTTCTTTACTTGTTTCTTAGTCCGCAATCTTATACTCCTTATGTGAGTATTTTCTTTTGTTGACCTTCATTGCATTGTAATACATACCTTCGAGCATGTCATTGGTGAAAGGGATTCTTTCCTACTTGCTCATGTTATAGAATTATTCCCAGGATTCAATAATATGCAAATGATAGCATGACTAAATTTTGATACATACATACCTCATCTTGATTCTCCTTTGATCATCTTAGCTTCATTTGGTTGTCCTTGGTGTGGCCCTTCTTGCTTCATCTTAGCTTGCCTACATATCATCCTTTTCTTGAATCCCATGAATGGGATTCCCAATGAGACATTTGCTTTGGTTCATGAACCTTCTTTTGAAGATTCCATCATAGGATCTTAAAGAACCTTGCCTGCAAATGCTTCTTTTATTTTGATGAAGGAGGTCCTATTCTAGGTATGCTTCTTCTATATGAATATCTTGAGCTATGTACATCATGCTCCTATATTCTAGAAGATATTTCTAACCGTGCATTTTGTTTTCATTTATAAATGTTCTTTCTACATGAATATCTAGAACTCTATGTACTTCATGCTTCTAGATTCTAGAAGATGTTTCT
>APFE031012043.1:8173-35495 GCA_000404065.3 Pinus taeda | reverse complement strand
GGAGATAAGTTGAAAATATGAGTTGAAAAAGTAGTTTTATTATTTTACTATTTTTTAATGTTTTTACTTTTTTACTCCAAAAATGGTGAATCATTCCCCATGGTTGACATCATCATATTGAATCCTATTGGTTCTTAAAATTTTATTTTGTTTGTCCATTTTTCTTAGGAGGCCCATTTTAGACCTCCAAATTATCCTAATGAACCCAGTGCATAAAGGAAGAGTAGGCCATGGTGCCTTCTTCCTCCTATGTATTTTTGCTAATAACCTTATGGAGATCTGATATGCAACCTCTTGCATGACCATATTGTCCATGGCAAAACTCGGTAGCTCATGCGGAGGATTATCCATGCAAAACATCCTGATGAAGGTGCCACAGGGTGAGGCATACCAATCTACAATGTTAAGCAATGGCTACATCACTTCTTGGGACATGCATGGTGGATCCAATTCAAAATGTATCTTGTACAATGGGCTGATGAAGTGGTCTGAAAACCTTGCCATAACTCCTCAGTATTTGCACTCAAATAGAAACTTGCAATATATGTTCACAACATCACCTAATGGTGTAAATGTTCAATCTATGCTAGGGAACTATTGATGGGCACAGATTGCATCAAGCAGGTATGCAGACATATGAAATATTGTTGGATCATCCTTAGGTGGACTTCAGCATTAGAAACATGCACTTGCAGCTGAAGAGCGAACATGTCCAACCAGTTGAATGGACTTCCTTCATTTTCTAACTAATCCAACATAACCACCCAACTCTGCGGAAAGGTCTCCATACTCCTGTTGACCATACAAGCAACATGCAAAGATGACCAAGAGTTGGTAGGCCTTCCTAAGTGACTCTATATTTTAGACCTAGTTTGGTGTCACTCTTAACTTTGAAGGATCTCTTACCTAATGCTTCATGATGTCTCTAGTGTTAACATTGTTGTTGGGAGTGTACAATAGTGCATCCATGTGGTTCACTAGTTGTGGCAAGTGATACATTCTTATGGTAGTTTTCCAACCTAAAGGTCACAAGTTGTGTTCCACTGGTATTGCTAAGTGTCACCATCTCAGGATCAGTATGTGAGACAATCTAGTGAATGATATCCACGCATGAGAAGGCGGGTTACTGCATGCAACTTTGTACAAGCCTGACTTGTGGATGTTGACATAATCTTGTTGATCTTCTATATCTTCCTTGAAGCTACCTACAAATATGCCCATTATTTCTTACCATGTCATCTCCATGTCCTTCTCTACAAATAATTGCATGTCTGCATATACAAGCAAGTTCATTGGCACTTGTTGACCTATATCTCTAGCACTACTATGTACAATATCCTTTGATCCAACTCTCTTGGAAAATAGGTGGACTATACTGATGAGAAGCTACTTAAAGACTTATATACCTGGAGACAGAGTAGACACTCACAACAAGCAAATGTCAGTTTAAAAACACAAAGCACTTGAAGGATTGATCATGCAACAAACCTGACAACTGCTCGGAAAGATTGTGCAGTTGTGACTCTTAGAGTTCTGAAATTTTCAACTGGATTTTCACATTGCACAGTCCCAGCTGCCAGTGAGAGCTATTGATGACTAGAACTATGCAATCTAGTGTGGCTTTTTGTGGATTGGAACTACGCAATGCACAGTTCAATCTACTTTGATGCTGGATGGGACTATATATTGCACAATCCAAATGGGAAAGACTAGGGATTGTCTCCTAGAACTGCAGAGAGTGCAGCTGGAGCTAGTGACGTGTTGGTCAATTTAATTGCTTATTAATTAAACAGTCAAGTGCCACATAAATTGTCAACCCGGGAAATTTTGATTATTTCAAAGGCAACTACGTACTATATGTACTCAATTTTAATAGCACTAAAAAGTTGTAGCATAAGTAAATCACACCCTGTTAAATATTTACTCTGTGTTACAGTAGCTATAATCTATTGCAAGTATCTAATAAGAGATGGATAATTAATTAAAAATAATAAATCTGCAAAAGAAAATAATGGTTGTTCTGTAACAAAGGATCCGGACCCTATCCCCAGAGTAGGAACATTCAGCACCTACCTCTGTTATCCAGTTCACCAATTCACTCTGTAAATCCTAATCACCGGTGAGGCACTCATGTAATGGCATCAATTGATTAAAAGAGAAATAGAGTTTTAGCAAAAGTAAAATAACATCCAGAAACAATACTCATTAACAAGGTATGAACAAAAATCACACTTAACACACAACAAAAAGGAAATGGGTGAATCTTGTGATGAAGGTGGGCCCTGTCCTTCTCACAAGATTCCCCAGGACATGGAAACTAAGATAAAATACTCAGAAAAAAACTTTATTCATCTGTCAATATACCATATTACAAAAAAGATTCAGTCTCATTCCTTCAACTACAATCCTTGTGTTACAGCTTGTTTATTTCCCCACCCTAATGTAGATGCCTCCTCTTTATAGAGGAGACATCTATTACAAATGATTTTCATTATAGATTCTAGTTCAACCCTTTGTACAAAAATAGGGAAATCAGTTTCCCGTCAACAGAATGTTGTTACAGTAATTTAGATTATGAACGTTACAACCAATGTAACAGTTTCTTCAATGATCGATCAGGTTCCTTTGTTGTTGCAAATCTGGTATGCAAATCTCAACTGTCTCCTTGAGATTTGCATGTTTTTCTTGCTGTTTCAACTTCGAGATTCACGTTGTTCCTACTGTTTCAACAACTGCAAAAGATAGTCCTGCCAGCTTTAGGCAGTTTCAACAATTGTTCAGCAATTCAATCAACTTCAAAGATCAATTATAAAGATAGCATGATTATGTGTTAAATAATTAAACATATAGCAATGAGAAGAGTCACTGTATACCTTTAGAATGATTGAGTCAAAACACTAGCAAGGACTTTCAAATATCGATTGAAAAGGGTAATATTATGACAAAATATAAGGTCAAAGATAGACGATATGGGGTCGCTGCGGTAAGGAAGCAGGAAAAACAATGGTTTTTCTCTTACGAGTACTTTTCCTCAAAGTAGGGGGATTATTAGAAATAGTGGCTTCTTTAACTGAGGCCCTCGTTCTTCTCTTTAGTGGGGTTGCAGCTTTCTGTTTTCTTTTTCTTTTAAGCATAATAATGGGGGTATTGTCATCCGAATTATCGGTGGGAATATGGACGATAGGAGTGGATGATTTAGCTTCATTAAGCGTGGGGTCAATTGCGGATTTTCAGTGCTCAATTAGGGTGTTTCAGCTGCTGGTTGTTGATTTTCGGCAACTTGCTAGAATTTTTCTTTTGTTGGTTGAAGGATTTTAGCAGTTCGCTGGGGATTTTCTTCAGATTTCTAGGAATTTTCTTCAGCTTGTTGGGGATTTTCTTTAGCTTGCTGGGGATTTTCTTCAGATTGCTGGGAATTTCCTTCAGCTTGCTGGGGATTTTCTTCAGCTTTCTAGTGAGGGTTGTTGAGGGGAGGGGGATTGTGCAGGGTAAAGCCTCTATGAATTAAGAGCTAAACCAGATGATGGTGCGTGAGGGAGAGGAGTTGGTGCCTTGCGTTCACGGTATAGTGTGCCATATTTTTTAGACAGCCAAGTAGATAGTATGGCATATTTATTAAATGACGATGCCTCAAATGATTTAATAACACAAAGTCGTGCTGGTAGACTACCTGATAACATCCCTAGCAGGTGAAGTAATGTTTAACGAACTCTGTAACCTTCGGCCATGGCGGTGGTAGTGATCGAAGTGCAACACCCCTGCCTTTAAATTCGATGCACTCCCCTGGTAGCAGAAAATCTTGTTGTGCGTTGAGAATGAGGTGTTTGCGGCTGAACCAACGAGTACCATTGGAACCCTAAAACCTACGCTATATCCTCCTCTATTACTGGAATTCGTACCCCTTGGACAGTACAGTATCCTTCCCTCAAATTGCATGCAAATTCCAGAACCTGCTGGGAATCAAAATCCAGAAGCCTTCGGAAATAATCCACCCATCTTGCTTGTAGAAAGATTTGGTATGCCTCCTAGTAAAGTTCCAACAATGCCGTTGAGCCAGGTTCATGTCTAATAGCATTTCCTCCCATAGTTACTGGTTCAGCAAAATACAGAGTGCAGAGCCAAGTTGCCGAGGTCGAAACAGAGTAGGATGTTGCAAATGAAGTTATGACATGGTAAGGTACAGACGAGTGACTAGACACTGCCGCGAGAAGTAAGAAATGACGGCAATCGGCGTATCATGTAATGATTACAATATTTCAGTATTTCCCCCCCAACTGCGGCTAGAATGATATGGTTGAAGGTACGGTGATTTCGACAATCATATCAATATCTTCTCATTAACTACAATTTAATATTTACACCTAAACACACATACCTTTACATTTTACTTTTGGTTGTTGCGCGAAAAGTATTATCTCGTCATTAATAGATCGATGATGGTTACAAAAAAGGGTTTGTAAAGTATGAGGGTTTTTATACACAAGATTTTCTTTATTCACGGGAAGTAATAGTGAAGGAACATAATTATCAGGATGAATGGTTGATTCCTTTAATGAAGAGTGATATGTATCCATCAAAAGTAATGGTTCATCCTCGGGAAAAAAAATGGGGAAATTGGTGCTTCTTAGGAAAAATTGAAAAGATTGGTGTTTAAGCACCGGGAATTGGTGTTTCAGCAACGGGAAATGGTGGGAAAATGTTGCTGAAGGGATGTTAGAGGAAATGAATTATGATTTGAAGTTAAATGACAATGTTTCCCAAACCGAAGCTTAATCCTTCCTGTATTGAAATTTTTTGTCTCAGCCATCCTCCGAAGCTAAGATCTGCAAAATAGTTAATTGTAACATGGCAACCCTTGACAAGGATTATTAGTTAAGAAATCTAATCTAAGTAAAATAAATATATAAACAGAAAAACTAAGTACATTGAGGGATAGCAGGCTCCCCCAAAAAGGCATAATGTATGTCTGTCATGCAAGTGGCTTTGAAATCCTCTTTAGAAATAGGTTGCTGATACAAACGGAGTCGATAGCCATTCACTAAAAACGGTGTTCTAGAATCATCAATTGTTAGGAGTCTGACTGTTCCATTTGGGAAAACAGTGTCTACTTCATAAGGTCCTAGCCACCTTGTTCTTAATTTACCTTGAAAATTTTCAAAACGGGAGTCATACAGTAGAGCCCAATTACCTTTTTGGAACTGCTTATGCTTAATGGTTTTATCATGCCACCTGGTTCTTTGCTGTTGTATCATAGTTGTTTGATGGATGGCATCCAACCTCTTTTCATCCAATTCCTGAAGCTGCTGCAACCTAGCTGTCTGTGCATCAGTCAAGTCAAGGTTAACAGCTAAAGAAGTCCTTAAGGTTTTGATTTCAAATTCCATAAGAAAAACATCACTTTTACCATAAACTAATTCATAAGGTGAAAAACCTGTAGTGTTCCTCCAAGTAGTTCTGTAAACCCATAATGCTTCAAGCAACCTTTGAAACCAATCCCTTCTATTCTCCTTTACCATTTTTGTTAAAATGGCTTCTATGACTTTATTCGTACTCTCCACTTGCCCATTGGCCTGGGGGTGATAAGGCGTAGTCATTTTATGCTTAACGTGATATTTCTGAAGTGTATCTTTAAAGCCATGAGAGTTGAAAGGAGGTCCTCCATCTGTGACTATCTCTCTAGGCAATCCAAACCTAACAAATATTTCTTCAAATAAAAAGGTTAAAACTGATTCTTCATTAGCTCTAAAGAGTGCCTTAGCTTCCATCCATTTAGTCATATAATCTGTGCAAACCAGTATATAAACTCTTTGATTGGATGGAGGGTTGATGGGACCTATAAAATCTAGCGCCCATCTTTCAAAAGGTTCGAGTATTACCTGGGGGTTCAGTGGCATTTCATCCCCGTGATTAGCCTAGCCCATTCTTTGACAGCTATCACATGCCCTAATATATTTCTTTGCATCCTTGAAAAGTGAGGGCCAATAATAACCCATTCTAAGAACCTTGTGTGCTGTTTTTTTATTAGAAAAATGCCCTCCACAAGGGCCATCATGACAAGCCTTCAATATATCATAAACTTCATCTTCTCTGATGCATCTCCGAATTTCCTGATCGAGTCCTATGTGAAAAAGACACCCACTTATCCAGCTGTACCTAGCACTTTGTTGAATGATCTTTCTTTTCTCTGTGTGTGATAGGTGTGATGGTAGCTTCCCTACAACTAAATAATTGGCAATGTCTGCATACCAAGGTGAGTGAGAAAATACTGCAAATAAATATTCATCAAGAAAGGAATCATCTACTGGAGTGTTCTCATCAGTTTTTAACCGAGAAAGAAAATCAGCAACTACATTTTCTTTACCTGGTCGATCTACAATTGTAATATCAAATTCTTGTAATAATAATAACCATCCGGTGACTCGAGCATTTGTAACTGATTTTTTCATTAACTACTTAATGGCCGAGTGATTAGTATGAACAAAAGTAGTGTAACCGATAATATAATGTCGAAACTTATTAATAGCATAAATGACTGCTAAAAATTCCTTCTCAGTGATTGTGTAATTAAGTTCAGCAGGGGTCATATTTTTACTAATAAAATAGATAGCACAAGGAAGATTGTTTTCTTCTTAACCCAAGACAGCTCCAATTGCAGTATCTGAAGCATCAGAGGATATATGAAAGGGGAGTTCCCAGTCAGGTCCTCTTAAAATGGGAGCTGTAGACAATTGATGTTTAAGTTCATTAAATGCTTTTTGACAACCATCAGTCCACTTAAATTCAACATTTTTCATAAGTAACACAAACAAAGGAGAAGCTATTTTAGAAAAATCCTTGATAAATCTTCTATAATATCCAGAATGTCCTAGGAAGAGTCTGAATTACCTATACTTTAGCTGGATCAACTTGAATTCCTAGGAATGAGATGAAGTGTCCCAATACAATTCCTTGATTCATCATCATATGGCATTTCTCAGTACTTAAGGCAAGCTGTGATTCTATACATCGTTTAAGTACTTTCTCAAGGTTTTGTAATGCATCTTCAAAAGTCACACCATAAGGAGTAAATTCATCCATAAATATTTCTAAGGAATCATTAAGCATATCAGAGAAAATCCCTATTGCTGCTTTTTGAAATGTTGTTGGAGCATTACATAGCCCAAATGGAAGAACTCTATAGGCAAAAGTCCTCCATGGACTAGTAAAAGTGGTCTTGTCTTGGTCTTGGGGTGCAATCCTGATCTGGTTATATCCGCTAAATCCATCCAAAAAGGAAAATAATCTCTTTCCTGCCGAATTGTCTAGCACCTAGTCAATAAATGGTAAGGGGAAATGATCTTTCTGAGTGGCCTTATTTAGAGCTCTATAATCTACACACACTCTCCATTTCCCATTTTTATTAGGTACAGTTACTAATGGAGAAACCCATTCACTATCAGATATAGGATATATAAATCTTGCATTCAGCAATTTTTGAAGTTCTTCCTTCACAATTTTCCTTAAATTGGGATTCATTCGTCGTTGGGGTTGACAGACTGGGTGAGACTCCTCTTTATTATAAATACAATGAGTACATAATTTAAGAAATATTTCCTTCATATCTGTGTAGTCCCATGCGAATGCTTCTTTATTGTCACGAAGTAACTTCATTAATTGTTGTGTTTCAGCATCTGTTAGGTTAGGGTTTATATTTAATGTTTTGCCAGGCTCGATTTCTACTATTATACTCTTGGAGGAGATATCAGGTGATGTTTGAGATAAATTTTTTGTTTTAAGGTTTTGCTGGGATTCAGGTTCCAAGATTGTAGTCAAGTGATCATGTGTTTCAAAGTTAACCGAAGAAGGTTCAGAAATAAAATTACTAATTAATTCATCCTCGGTTGTATCTTTAAAAGTTAAGGCTTGTCCGACAGTCAAGATGGGTTGGGTCTCATCATCCTCATAGTCTAACCATACGGAGTTATCATTGTTAATCATAGGTGTAGCATGAGGGTAAAGAGTAAGTTGCTTGGTTTCACATCCACTAGAAATTGTCATTGAACCTGATCTACATCTGATGAAGGCATCTGTTGTAGCCAGCCAAAGTCTCCCTAAAATCAATGGATGTGCCCCTAACTTTATCTTAGTCTATAATACAAAAAAATCAGCTGGGTAGTTCCAAGATACGACTGTATCAGGTCTTCAATAACTCCTTCTGGTTTGATTGTGGAATGGTCGGCTAGTTCTACAATGGTTGGGGTTTCCCTAATTGCATTCTTTAACTGTAATAATTGTGCAGTTTCAAGTGTCATAATATTTATAGCAGCACCTAGATCTACTAGAACTCTGGAAACAAAAGTTTTTCCAACCTGTACTGTAACCGTAGGATGACTAGGGTCACCATATTTTACAGGAGGGGTTTTTCCTTACATTAGAGCAGCTAGATCACCCATCACATGAACTGTGAGGGGATCTTTAGCTTTTCTTCTAGGTTTCTTAATGCAACTATCTATAACAGTTCTAGCATAAATTGGTACATATCTAAGTGTTTGTAAGAGTGGAATTTTAACATACAAATTCTGCAATTCTCCTAAAAGATTAAAAGCAGGTGGCTCAAGTGTCTTGGTAAGAGCCAGACGTTCAGGGAATGGCGGCTCTACTGTTTTAGCAGTTTTATTAGAGGATGACTCAACTGTTTCAGCATTGTTATTAGATGACTTCTCTTTTCCTATCTCCTCTTTATCAGAGTCAGAAGAAGTAATGTCATCAATAATGGGTTCAACTATTCTCTCAGAGTGCAAATGAATATCATTACATTGCATAGGGAAAACAGGCTGGTTTTGAATATTAATGACCTACAGAGATTTATTGTTATTAGGGTTGGGGTTTGGTTGCATAGGCAGCTGGGGTCTCATTATCTGGTTATTCGGTGGAGCGTTTGATGGCAAGGAGAGAGATTGCTGATACTGGGGAAATTGGTTTGGAAATGGGATCTAATAAGCTTTCTAGTTTGGGTTCCAATGATTAAAATAAGATTGTTGTAGAGCCCATGGATTCCATATTGTAGGATCAACAAAAGGAGGATTTGGTTGTTGCATGGGTGGGAAGTTCATTTGGTTGAAGGGTGGGTATTGCATTTGATTCAAGGGCAGGTAATTTTCTTGAAAAGGAGGATGATTATTCCAATGATTAAATGGCATATTAGAATTCGTACCTTGTCCTCGTGGTTGCCATTGCCTCCTCTGTGTCAGCAAGTAAACTGCTTCAGCTTCTTCTTCAGTTGGTTGCAGTGCTGCTTTTATTCCTGGTAAAGAAGGGCATTGTTGAGTCTCATGGTCCTTCTCGAAAATAGTCCAAATTGGTACCTTGTCCAATGGGCATTCCCTTAGTGGGTGTTTTTCTCTGCATTTAGAGCAGAAAATAGCCAAAGCAGCTTATGCCTCTACCTGCTTCTTTTTAACCTGCAAGGTATCAATTTGTGAAGAAAAAGAGCTTAACATTTCAGTTTTAAATTCTTCAAGTAAGTTACCTATTTCAGCCCGTGTTGCTCCTCCACTCGCTGATTTCTGGACTCTTGAGTATGTATTATCTTTGCTTTTTGGCCTGTTTGCCGCTCCTCTTGAACATATCTTACAGAGGTTGACAATCTCGTCATACAATTCCTTAGATATATCCCCTTTTCCAAGCATATTCAACATATCTAAGCAGTCATCTCATACCCCTTTTAACAGTATTGACTTGAGAATATCCTTACTCATATTCGGATGATTAAATCACTGCAAATTATACTGTAATATTTCAACGAAATCCTCTAGGTTCTCATCCTCCTTCTGAACCGTCTTAAATAATTCCTCCTTCCTTTCTCTTGTTTGGCAATAGTCCTGGTATTTGGCCAAGAATTTTTCTTTCATTTGATCCCATGTTGTGATCACATGTCCTCCCAGGCTCATGAACCACCTTAATGCATTTCCTTTTAGTGTTGCTAGAAATAACTTTATCTTTTGAGAATTAGTAACATAATCATAGCTCCTACATAATATATCAAACTCAAAAAGAAATTCATCAGGGTCTTCAGATGATAAACCATGAAAATTAGGTAGGGCTAAGAGTGGGATGTTCTTCATAGGAGTTGCCCCTCTAGGAATATCTCCAATAGGGAATTCCAAGGTGGAAAGGGAATTTTCCCCTCCTCCTTCTCTTCATCCCCCACCAACAAGTCCTTCATTGTTTCTGTCCATTGGTTGTTCCCCTGTCTCACTTGCTTGGTCTTCAGCGCTTTCTGTAGGGCTTTCAATGTCCTGAACTGGTTCCTCAACTTCAATATCTTCTATTGGTTCTTCAACTTAAATATCTTCTATCGGTTCTTTAATATCTTCCATTGACTCCTCAATTTGTTCTACTGTCTCTTCGGCCCTTTCTGGTCCCAACACTCCCTCCATTTTGTAATCTGTCTCGAGAGGGTGCCAAGTCTGTGGCCTCCGAGAACTTATCTTCTGAGATGTTTCAGCTTTTGAAATAACGTCATCAATGAAAGTTTTCCTTCTTCCTCTTCCTTGGCCCCTGCCACCTGTAGGGCTAGCTTTCCTGCGTCCTTTCATGCATCTTGTACATCTAAAAGAAAATCATTAATGCTCTTAAAATCTTCGGTCGCCTTCCCCGGCAACAACGCCAAAATGTTGGTCACTTTAATTGCTTATTAATTAAACAGTCGAGTGCCACATAAATTGTCAACCCGGGAAAGTCTGATTATTTCAAAGGCAACTACGTACCGTATGTAGTCAATTTTAATAGCACTAAAAAGCTGTAGTATAAGTAAATCACACCCTGTTAAATTTTTACTCTGTGTTACAATAGCTATAATCTATTGCGGGTATCTAATAAGAGATGGATAATTAATTAAAAAGAATAAATCTGCAAAAGAAAATAATGGTTGTTCTGTAACAAAGGATCAGGACCCTATCCCCGGATTAGGAACATTCAGCACCTGCCTCTATTATCCAGTTCACCAATTCACTCTGTAAATCCTAATCACTGGTGAGGCACTCATGTAATGGCATCAATTGATTAAAAGAGAAACATAGTTTTAGCAAAAGTAAAATAACATCCAGAAACATTACTTGTTAACAAGGTATGAACAGAAACCACACTTAACGCACAACAGAAAGGAAATGGGTGAATCTTGTGATGAAGGTGGGCCCCGTCCTTCTCACAAGATTCCCCAGGACACGGAAACTAAGATAAAATACTCAGAACAAAACTTTATTGATTCGTTAATATACCATATTACAGAAAATATTTAGTCTCGTTCCTTCAACTACAATCCTTGTGTTACAGCTTGTTCATTCCCCACTCTAATGTAGATGTCTCCTCTTTATAGAGGAGACATCTATTACAAAATATTTTCATTATAGATTCTAGTTCAACCCTTTGTACAAAAATAGGGAAATCAGTTTCTCGTCAACATAATGATGTTACAGTAATTTAGATTATGAACGTTACGACCAATGTAATAGTTTCTTCAATGATCGATTAGGTTCCTTTGTTGTTGCAAATCTGGTACGCAAATCTCAACTGTCTCCTTGAGATTTTCATGTTGTTCTTGTTGTTTCAGCTTCGAGATTCGTGTTGTTCCTGCTGTTTCAACAACTGCAAAAGATAGTCCTGCCAACTTTAGGCAGTTTCAACAATTGTTCAGCAACTCAGTCAACTTCAAAGATCAATTATAAAGATAGCATAATTATGTGTTAAATAATTAAACATATAGCAATGAGAAGAGTCAATGTATACCTTTAGAATGGTTGAGTCAAAACACTAGCAAGGACTTTCAAATATGGGTTGAAAAGGGTAATATTATGACAAAATATAAAGTCAAAGATAGACAATATGGGGTCCTAACATGACGGACAACCTCTACACAATTCTTGGAGCCAAGGCAGAGCCTTCAGTTCTAGAAATGAGCAGTGCATGCCAAGAAGAGCTAGATCTAAGCCAAGGTAGCCCAAATTTGGCTAAGGGAAACTTGAAGATGAGTAGCTTTGAATTCATGAGAAAAGGATGGTGCAAATATGAGTGAATAGTCATGCATGCAATCAAAGAAAGTACAAAAATTGGTCAAATGGACGAGCAATGAAGCTTACGCATATGATACTCAGGAAAGGCAATGAAAAACTTGAAACAACACTTCTACAAGTTAAAAAAAAAAACTAAAACAACAATGGTCATTCAGTAAAACATGCAAAATAGCATTCACACAAGTGAAGGAAACAAAAGCGACAAAAAAAATAGAAAAATATTTGAAAGGAAAAGTTGTGCCGATCATGCCAGAGGTTCCTAGATGCCTCGAGAATGCTAGAGCTCCAAGATCAAATGTAAAAATGAGCTCTGGCGTCATCCATTAAATATATTTGACTCATTTAGGGATATGATGCAGATGCTAAAAATCTAGGAAAAACAACAAGTGGCAACAGTTTTTAAAATTAACTCAAGTGTAACTCTCAATGCTAAAAATAGATCCCTAGTTTTTAGGGATACTTTTTTCTTTTCTTTGCTTTTTTTTTGGGGGAAGGGTTGCCATGCATGCATGGAGATATTGCATAGTTTTGGAGGGAACCATGAAACTTGTCAGCACATGCATCAGGCAGCAACTGAGGTAATGCTTTTCTGAAATTCCTAGGCTGACTAGCTTTGCTTGCCTCTCATGCTCTACACAATTTCTAGCTGAAGACGAGTTATCAGTGGGGTCTGTGAATTTCTAGAGCCGAAGTTCACTGCTAGGCTGATCTACATAATTCTTGAGAGAAAGGCTAATTGTTGGGCTGTTATGTGCAATTTTTGAGAGCAAGGATGGCTTCCCTCTAGGACTGTGCAATTTTCCAAGGCAATGGAAGAACCTGAAGTAACCAAGCCATGGGGGGTTATCTTGAGGTTAGAGAGCAAAGAAGGTAAGTGACACAAGTCGTAAGGAGAAAGATAAATTGAAATGAAAGCACAAGTACTTGAGAAGTGCAAGACAAGCTACTAAAATTTTTAGGGAGAGTCCAAAATGAAGTGAAGGAAAAAATTTGGAGGGTGGTTGTAGCCGCTACAACATTGGTGACACACTAGTAGAACCCTAGATCTTTGTATGGAACTTGTCTTCTGTAAAGTGAGTCTAACTCCTCTGAAAGTATTGTTCGATTATTTGATCGTCACGGCTTCCTATTGTACTGTTCAACAACTGCCATTTTAATATATTATAAATTTCCTATGAAAATTATTATATTAAATAAGGGACCCTTTGATTTTAGAAAAACCTTTCATTTTATTTCTTTGAAAAAAAACAAAAAAAATAGAAAAATAGAAAAATAACATAGGAATTGCTGATAAATTCCCATAACCAAAGTTTAATACTTACGATTTTTAATTAAAACCCAAGTGTTAAACCTTGATAATCCAAAAACCAAATTTTAATTTAGCCCGTGAGACCAAAGCTATACTTAGGCTTCAGAAAATGTTAAGTATTAAATAATATTGGGTTATTTAAATAATCAGAGTTTTTTTTTTTAATTCCCAAAGGTCAAAAGCTTTATAATCTCCAACTCACTACTTTCCCACACAGTAAAAGTTGCATAAGGCAAAGACCCCTCCACCAACTCCATTGCAATTGCAATATCACCTCGGACCCGACAGGAAAGATGGTGCAATTCTATAAATATTTCGTGTCCGCAGATCACAATGACCACAAAATTAAGTCTCAACCTTAACCAATTGTGATATGTGATATAAACTGTATCCAATGGGGTCGTACACTCCATTTAATAAAACCCCATGCCTATGCAATCGTAAAAGTCTAAAGGTTCTACCCCACTACATACCACCAACTATGATTGTGATATAAGGATCAGACCAGAAACATAACTTAAAAGTTATATATAACATTTCATGTCGGGGTTTGCAACTTTCATAGTCCTTCTCGTTCCTTTGCCTCTACTCCAAACATTGATTATGATAATACGAAAAGCCTAAATTGTCTTGTAAAAATAAATGACTTAGATCTAATCTACCCAAATGAACGACAAAGAAGATTTCGGACCCCCTGCGCTCAATTTTAAGTTTCTCAAAGAGGTGGCCTAAAAAGTGCTTTTCCTTCCATCCCTATATCTTTGTGTCACTCCTTCGTTCTTTCATACTACTCTCTTCACAAATTACTTACCAGTTCAAAAACCCTCTAAAAAACCACTAAGCCTCCCCTTTTCATTAATGTCTGTTTTGCAATTTGCGATAAGACTGTAAAGTATGCCTCTCTTATCATAAACCTCACTCCGAATTCTTCTCCATGATGTCTATGTTCGGGATTTATTACGCTCTACATTTTTACCCTGATTTCCTACAAAATTTGAATTGTTGCAAATGAAACTCGCTTATCAGTCTCATTAATTTTTAGCTTATTGATTCCTTTTTTCCGTATTCAGGTTCATGATAGAAGAGGAGAACTATGTTGATAAGTGGAAGTTTAGTTCAAATAGATAGACAAACATCCAGATAATCTAATGGAGCAAACAAAGTCAATGAAGACAACAAATCATATCCAAAAATTCCTACCAAAAAATTGTTTTTCCTTTAAGCATTATTAAATGGATCTGTTTAAGTGCCCTCAATGCTCTACATAATACATTCAATTTTTCTTTTAGCTATTTAAGCTTGCTTGTTGTATGAAATTAAGGTTCTGAATTTTATGAAGAAGGGCTTACGAAAGTTCACACTATTGTACTTTCATACTTTTCTCAATAGAATGATTGGAACATGGTTTTAAGAATTTTCATAAAGAATTTTGAGAAGTTAAATTTTGTACTCCTGAAATCATGTTTATGAGAAGGACTAAACTGCTACTATTTCTTTTATGAGCTGAGCAATGTGCATCTGGTATTTCTATCTTGGTACCTCTGTTTTGTTCATAAATATATAGTGAAATTATCTTTTCAGGTTGCTTATTACATGGTATTTAAAGAACAATGTTATATGTATTCATTTCTAATCATGCTGCAATTGATATTTTTAAATACATGTTAAGAAATTTGATTTGATATTCTAAATGTGATATGAGTTATACACATTATTTCGATTATCTATTTAATCAAAATAATCATCTTGAAATATTTTCACTTCCATTACTGTTTAAGCAATCTATATTATCATTTACTAAGGAAAATCATTATAGATCGCATCTAGATAAATGTTAAACAATCCTGGGTTATATAGAATATTAATGCATATGTTTTCCATTTGATTCACTACTGCAAATCCATGTATTTCACTCCACTATAAGCATTACACATTTATTCAATCATCTTTCATTGAGAAACTGGTCCCATTATATCAAGTCAGCACCACTACCTAAATAGAAAAGGAGTTGTCTTAAGGTCCGGACCGAGTGGTTTTCCCCATGTTGCAATGATTTTTGAGGCGTCAAAACTTTTGGCACTATAAGGAGGGCCTGTAGACTATGAATGGCAATTAAGTCCAATCCAAAAACAAAAGGAAATTCCAAGAGTCATTTCCCCTCCAAATCTCCTACAACTTCTAGATCCCCTCTAGAGTCTCCTACTTTTAGATCAAGAGTTGTACAATCACCTCTCAGGTCTCCTAGAATACTTCCTGAGGTAATCCTTGTGGATTATACTCCACAATCAACAGAAATTATAGATTTGATAAAGAAATTGGAAGATGTCTCCATTTCAGCAAAAGCACCTGAATCATCTGAAGTTTCTGAAAGAAGTATAACTTCTATTTTTCATGGAACGCATGTTTTGGCTCAGTCTTGAAGTGAAAAACTTGGCATCTTGACATTTGAATATCCACTTCAATCCCGTCGAATGAAAACTGATACATCATATTAGCAAACATCTACTAGTGATATTACCTCATTCTCATTCACAAACATCTCCATTTATTCCTTTTTCATTTCCTTTTCCATTTCATCTATTTCCATTTCCTCTACACAAACAACTAGTGCTGCCTCAAGCAATACTATCACAACTTCTAGTTCTTCTTTCATCACATCTACCTCCCCAACTTTTACAATGGCAACTAGACCATGGTCTAATTTGGGAGTTGATCAAATGCCAACACCACTTCATCCTCTACCAAAACATCCTGAAATATGGCTTCCAAAATTCAAACCTAATGATGGGTTACCCGTTGAAGAGCATGTTAATAATTATACATTAGCCATCAATCTTAATGAGGTAGTTGAAGAAGACATTGTTGTTAAATTATTCACGTACACTGTTACATGATCAACAGGGTCTTAGTACTTTTCATTTCCAGCCAATTATATTACTAGTTGGGATATTTAACAATTTTTGACAAAATTTGGTGATGATCGCTCAACCGTATCTCTTATCAATGAACTTTCCAGTTCAAAAATGAATTGAGGGGAAAATATAAAAGATTTAAATTCCAGATTTAACAAAATGTTAAATAAAATCACATCTACTTCTACGCCTGGTGTCGATGTACAAATTGAATGGTATATTTAATCTCTTCCTTCTAATGTAGCAATTTTTGTAGATAGAGCTAATAAAAATACTTTGGTATAAAACATGAAATAAGTTGTATCTGTAGAGAAGGGGATAAATGCACTAGAAAAGAGAAAGGATCAGGAACACAAAAAATTAAAAAGAGTTACTTTTAAGGATCAATCTAAAAAGAAAGCCCTAAAAGATCCTTTTGATCTTGAAGGCTTGTAACAAGTCCTTAAAAATTTGTCTAACAAGATGGTAGAGATCAAAAAAATAAATAGTTGAATCTTCTTCCAAAAAACCTTTTAGAACATATAGAATAAATCAACCACCTAATCCACAACCTCCAAACATAATCTCTAATGCAGAAACTGATGATGAAGATGAGGAGGAAGCAACATTTTATATTGATGAATCCCAAGATGAACAAATAGATGAGTTAAATGGAATGTGGGATTTTATTCTTCCTATTTCTAATAGTGAAAATGAATATGAAGAATTACTTGTTGGCAGAAGAAGTAAAGTTCCAGTTGATCCTATACAACCAATTCAAAAATAGAAACCTTCAACTTCCACTGCTAAAGATAAAGTTGTTAAAAAATCCACTTCTACTTCCCCTCAAGTAATTATGTATTTATCCAATTCTCCATCTTCACCCAAAACCTTAGCAGTTTAAGATACTATTGAGTACAATATAGCCGGGGATATGAATAAAATAAAAGAAAAGCTTTCCCTTCATGAACTCACTAAACTCAAATAACAATAGAAATTTTTACTCAAAGAATTGAACGCAGTACCTGCTTCTTCTTTTCCTACTGCTATGGTATCCAAAGCTTCTAACAGAATGGGTAAACCTCATGGTCATTCGTTATTCGATTCCTCTGATGCTATTCTGAAAGGTGACAAGTATAATTCACATACTCCTCCTTTTCTTTTGACTTTTTCAAATATTTAATAAAAATGTAGATAGCGTCTTGTTAGACTGAAGGGCCTCTTCGAATATCATGTTGTATTTAGTTTGTCTGAAATTAAACATGTCACTCTAGAAAACTACAGTTCACATTGTGGAACTCGATAGGAAATGAGTCAAAGTCATAGGAGAAATGAATTCAATTCTTATTAGATTATCTTTGAATCCTCAAGTTTGTCAAATAATTGATATATTTGTTGTTGATATCCCAGATTTCTGCAGTTTAATTCTTCGTAGAGATTGGTCAAAAAAACTACACAGCTATTTTTCCACTAATTGGTCTCACATATGGCTCCCATTTAATGGAAAGCCAAATCAAATTAGAATCAACCAAGAAAAACACATGAAAAATTTAGTAACATATTTCGAAGGTGAAAATGAGGTAGTAGATTTTCATAACAACAACCTTGGAAACTACTATACTCAATCATTTTTTGAGAGTTTTAAAGCAAAAATGTCACCATTTCTAAGTAAGTATGTAACTTCTCACATTAATTTTTTTTTCACAAACAGACTTTTGCAGATGTGTAAATATATTAGAAAAACCATTATTTAATTCTTTATTCTCGACATTGTAATTTGATAGGCCAAAATCAAGTGATGTTGCAGGAGCAGGTTTCATATTGATTAATCCTGATGGTGTGAAAACAAGGCTAACTTGCAAATTAGAATTCGAATGCACAAATAATATTGCAGAATATGACGTTAAATAACTTCAAGTTTTTGGAGATTCATAAATTGTAATTAAACTAGTAAGAAACATGATGCATTGTATCTCTACACACTTGAATCATTATCAGTCTTTGTTTCAGTCTCTCACTTCATGTTTTTTAGTGTTTAACATTTCTTTTATTCCTAGGATTCAGAATGCCAACGTTGACCTTCTTGCTAACGTTGCATCAAAATTGATCCCATCTGAAGTTTACTATCCCGATAGATTTTTGTAGAGTTAACCTTTAGACCATCCATTCTTGATATTATCACCAATTGGCGGGTATTTAATGATGATGAAGACATTTTAAGCTTCTTAACTTCTGAAAAATCATACAATGACCAAATAATTGATGAGGAAGAACAAAATGATTTTTTTAAAACAGAAAATCGATGATAATCCCATACCCAAATCTATAGTAAAACTTGAGGATCTCTATGATTTAAAAGAAATATTTAAAAGAGTTACTAGTTCAAAACTATAGAGTTCAACTTTGAGATTTGAATTAATAAACCTGGTGACAGATCTTAAACCTCAAAACATCAATGCAGGACTTGGTCTCTCATCTGAAGAAATAGTATCCTTCATTCATTTGTTTCATTTGTTAAAAAAATATAAGGATATATTTTCTTGGAGTTACAAATATCTCAAAACATTTGACACCTCCATCATTCAACAGACAATTACGATGACATCTAATGATAAAACTGCCCAACAAAAATTAAGGAAAATTCATCTAAACTTAGAAAATCCAATCAAAATAGAATTGAATAAGCTCCTTAAGGCTAAAATCATTTTTCCTGTTAGACATTCAAGATTGGTTTCCAGCTTGGTACCTTTTAGGAAGAAAAATGGTGATATACACATTTGTGTAGATTTTAGGAATTTCAATAAGTCCAATCAAAAGGATAATTTCCTGCTACCCACCATGGAACAAATTTTTCAATTAGTAGTTGGTTCTAAACTTATGTCTTTCCTTGATAATTTCTCAGGATATAATCATATCAAAGTGCACCCAGATGATAGGCTAAAGACTACTTTCAAAACAAAATGGGGCACTTATGCCTACCATAAAATGCCATTTGGTTTAATAAATGTAGGGGCCACTTTCCAATGAGCCACAGATATAGATTTCAAAGGTCTATAAAACAAAATGGTTGTTGTTTATATGGATGACATTACTGTTTATTCAAAGCACAAAATAATCATTTTTGAATGTTGTAGAAAATATGGGATTTCATTAAATCCAAAAAAATCTTTTTTCACTCTTAGCGAGGGGAAGCTTTTAGGATTCATCGTGTCAAAAAATGGAATTTACATTGACCCTGATAGAATAAAAGGAATTTCAGAAATATCTTCACCATATAAAAAAAACATACAATCATTTTTTGGACAGATCAATTTTGTCAAAAGGTTTGTCCCTGACTTCTCTCAAATTAATTTGTCATTACAACAAATGATTAAGAAAGACATAATTTTTAAATGGGGTCATTATGAAAGGAAAGCATTCGATTTAATCAAACAAGAAATTATCAATGCTTCTTTAAATACTCTGAATTTCTCTGATCATTTCATCTTATATAGCTTTGCTTCTTCAACGTCTTATGTCATTGTTTTGACACAAATTGATAATAAAAAATTGAAGCACCCATCTCGTTTTTTAGTTCAAATGTTCAGGGTGCTGAACTGAATTATTCAAAACTAGAAAAAAAATGATTTGTTGTATATAAATATATAAATCATTTTAGACCTCTTCTTTTAAAAACACACATGAACATAATAGTCCCATTCCCAGCAGTGAGACAATTAATAATGCAAAAAGAATTAGGAGAAATGAGAGCAAATTAGGTAACAACTTTGCAGGAGTACGATATTGAAATTAAACCATCCAAAATTGTCAGAGGGCAAGGTTTCTGCAAGATTCTTACAGGATAATCCAATATACCATCCAAAGGGGACATAGGTAACAATGAACACATTTCTTAGGTAAGTGTAATTGATGCTTAGTGCCAATACGCTGATTTAATTTTTTATTTGAAAAAGGGATATGCTCTTCCTGAAATCAACCATAAAATAGAAAGAGCTTTATGGTTAAAAGAAAGTCATTATAATATTGTTGACAACGTTTTATTTATGATAAACTATGATTCCATATTGTTAATATGCCTTGAAAAGTCTGAAGCACAAACAACTTTGTAGGAACTTCATGATGGACCAGTAGGTGGACACTTTGGAGGAGATACTACTACACACAAAATCTTACATGATCAATACTATTGGCCCACTCCCTTTAAAAATACCCACACATACGTAATGAAATGCAAAACACGCCGAACTTCTTCTGGATGACAACATAAACCCACCTTGCCTTTGCAACTAGTCAACATTGAACAACCTTTCGAACAATGGGGATTGGATATCATAGGTGATATCGCTCCTCATTCTTCTAAACAACATAGATATATTATGATTGCTACAGATTACTTCACTAAGTGAGTGAAAGCAATTTCGCTATAGGTAGTCAATTTTGAATCTGTTATTGAATTTATTGATTAATTTATCATTACAAGATTTGGTTGCCCTTTTGCACTTATATTTGATAATGCATCTTATTTTTCCGGTACTAGTATTATTGAATTTGTAATTAGGAGAGGTTTTAAACTCAAATATTTTGTTAATTACTATCCCCAGGGAAACCATTTGGAAGAATCCATTAATAAAATTCTCCTTAGAATAATCAAAAGAAATGTTGATCAAAATCAAAGAAACTAGCAAAAAGATTTAAAATACTCTATGGACTGATAGGACAACTCAGAAGGCCTCTATCGGCACTTTTCCATTCAACTTAGTATATGGGAAGGAAGCCATCACTCCATCGCATTTAGCTCTTCCTTAAATAGCCCTAGTTTAATTTATTGAAGAAACACCTTCTTCTTCCTTGCAATTAAGAAACTCACAAATCCTAAAACTAGAAGAAGAAAGGAAAAAGGCCAAACTCACAGACACCAAACATCAATAGATGGTGAAAGCTTATTTTGATTCAAGTCTAGTCACACAAAGATCCTTCCAAGTTGGAGATCTAGTTCTCAAAGTGGGACAAAGCACATGAAGAAAAAGGGAAACATACCAAATTTCAGAAAGTATGGCTTGGTCCATTTCAAATTGTTGAATAGATAAGTCCATATACATTTATACTTCAAGATTTATCAGGAAAGAGGGATTATCTTGCTATAAATGGGCTCATCTCAAAGAATTCCTTTTCTTATAAAAAAAAAAAACCAAAAAGAAAAAATGTAAAAAATCACATCCATTGTATATCCTGCTGCAATTTATTTTTCCTTTACAAATTTTGTTAATAAAACATGTTAAATAGTACTCTATTGACTTTTCAAACATCTCTCAAAGTTATTTTTCATTTTTTCATTTTGAAGGTAGAAACTCTTAAACAAGTGGTTATCAAAATTGAAAACTAGATCAGAATTATATAACTCTGAAAATTTTCCATGAAGTTGTGAAATATTTTAAAAACCTCAAAAATTATATCCTTTTACTCTATTTTTCAGTCAAAATGTTTATCCTTAAATGGTAAAGATTGTCTTATGACTAAAGCACTTTCAACTCAGATTTGTCATCCAAAATTCTTAAGGAGTCAATGGTCCTCCCCATCCATTAAAGAGAGAATTTTTAGAGTGTAATTCTAAAATATAATACATCTAATTAGATAAGAGGTCTCATCATGGGCATGCTTACCATGATCACAGGAAACCAATTAAACTGACATTACCATATTGAATACCAAGTGAGGGTAATGGCTTATGATTTTTAAATTATAAGACAAGGGGTCTCATCACGAGCCAACTTGTTCAGATTTATTATTACCAGTGAATGGCATTATCGTTATCTGGTCACCAAACTAGGATAATGGATTTTTATCATCAATTAAACAAAAAAGAAAAGAAAAGACAAATAAAATTACCTTTAATTATTGCACTATTAAATGGATGGGACACTGGATTATTGTTTGTTAAAGGGTAACCATGTCAAGGTTATGAATTCATGCTTGTAGTCGTGGATCTATCTGTGACAAATGAGTACACTACAAACTAAGTCGTAAAAGACCCCCTACTTTATTTTAATAAACTGATTAATGGCTAATACAAATAAATAGGTGTTTTTCATTCACGAAAGGTTTTTAAAAGAAATTGCAATTTAATGAGTTTTATAGTAAGAGTAATTTTATTTATCTAAATTTTTTGAAAAGTAGTTTCCACTTCCTAAATTATTTTTATTGAATCTTTGAATAAATTCGTCATTTATTAGAGATAACTACTACTTCCAGTGAATCTCCAATTGTTTTACTGTTCAACAACCCTCATTTTAATATATTATAAATTTCCTATGAAATTTATTATATGAAAATAGGGACCCTTTAATTTTAGAAAAGCCTTTGTTTTTTTCTTTTTCTTTTTTAAACCAAAAAATTTAAAAATAAAAAACTAGCATAAAAATTGTGAATAAAATCCCATAAGCAAAGTTTAATACTTAGGCTTTTTAATTAAAACCCAAGTATTAAACCTTGATTATACAAAACCCAAATTTTAAAATAGCCCCCGAGACCAAAACTATAGTTAGGCTTCAAAAAACGTTAAGTATTAAATAATAATAGGTTATTTAAATAATCAGATTTTTTTTATTTTAATTCTTGAAGGTCAAAATATTTATAAACTCTAACTCACCACTTCCCCTCATCACAAAATTTCTGTAATGCAAAGCCCCCTCTACCAACTCCATTGTGATTGCAATATCAACCCGGACCTGACAGGAAAGATAATATAATTCTATAAATCTCATGCGTCCACAGATCACAATGACCACAGAGTTAAGTCTCAACCTTAACCAATTACGATATGTGATATAAACCAGACCTGCCAGGGTCATACACTCCATTTAACAAACCCCCGCATCCATGCAATCATTAAGGTCTAAAGGTTCTACCCCGCTACATACCACTGATTGCGATTGCGATATAAGGATTGGATCCGACACATAACTTAAATGTTATCTATAACATTTCACATCTAGGTACTTCACAACTTTCATAGTCCTTCCCATTCCATTTCCTCTGCTCTGAACACCGATTGTGATAATAGGAAAAGCCTGACTTGTCTTGTAAAAATAAATGGCTTAGATCTAATCTGTCGAGATCAACGACAGAGAATATTTTGGATCCCCCTATGCTCAATTTTAAGTTTCTCAAAGGGGGGGTGTGAAAAGTAGTCTTTTCATCTAATCCATATCTTCATGTCAATCCTTTTTTATTTCAGACTACCTTCTTCAAAAAGTACTTACCACTTCGAACCCACTCCGAAAAAATCATAAAGCCTCCCCTTTTCATCAACGTCTATTTCGTGATTTACGAGAACACCGTAAATTCTGCCTCTCTTATCATAGACCTCACTCCGCATTATTATCCATGGTTTCTGTGTTGAAGATTTATTACACTCTACATTTTTATCCTGATTTCCTGCAAAACGTGATTTGTTTCAAATGAAACACGCTTATCAATCTCATTTATTTTTAGTTATCGATTCTTGTTTTCCGTGTTTAGGTTCATGACACATGAGGAAAATTGTGCTAATAAGTGGTAGCTCAGTTCAAACAGATAGACAAACATCCAAATAATCCGATGGAACAAACAAAGTTGATGAAGACAAGAAATCACATGCAGAAATTCCTACCAAAAAATTGTTTTCCTTTAAGTGTTATTGAAGGGATCTGTTTAAATGCCCTCAACACTCTGCACAATACATTCAGTTGTTTTTCTATTATTTAAGATTGCTTGTATGAAATTAATGTCTTGAATTTTATGAAGAAAGGATGATGAAAGCTCGCACTATTATACTTTCATACTTTTCTTAATAGAGCGACTAGAACATGGTTTTAGGAATTTTCATAAAGAATTTTGAGAAGTTGCATTTCTGTACTCCTGAAATCATCTTTGTGAGAAGGACTAAACTGCTGCTATTTCTTTTATGAGCTGAGAAACATGCATCTTGTATTTATTTATTTGTACCTATGTTTTGTTCATAAATAAATAGTGAAATTATCTTTTCAGATTTCTTATTACATGGTATTGAAAGAACAATGTTACATGTATCCATTTCTAATCATGCTACCATTGATATTGTTAAATACATGTTAAGAAATTTGCTTTGATATTCTAAATGCGATATGAGTTATACACATTATTTTGATTAACTATTTAATCAAAATAATCTTCTTGAAATAGTTTCATTTCCATTGGTCTTTGAGCAATCTATATTTTCATTTACTGAGGAAAATCATTATAGATCGTATCTAGATAAATGTTAAACAATCCCAGGTTATAGAGTAGATTAATGCATATGTTTTTCATTTGATTCATTGCTGCAAATCCATGTATTTCACTCCACTATAAGCATTAGTACACATTCATTCAATCACCTTTCAATGGGAAATTGGTCCCATTATATCCAGTCGGAGCCACTACCTAAATGGAAAAGGAGTTGTCTTAAGGTCCGGACCGGGTGGTTTTCCCCCATGTTGATGCAGCAATTTTCGATTCCTCAACACTTCCCCACTAGCTTGAGTTAAAGATATAGTTCCTGCCATTCTCTTGATCATTTAGTACACATACCAAGCCAAGTCAATTGAGATATTTTTATTGGGGATGAGGGGTATATTGATGCACAAGTAATGTAGACTATCAGAGTTTTAGTTTCATCTCTGGTGTTGCTCCACTGACAACGTGCCTAGACAACACCCCTGCAAAGTCACTTCAGGAGCACATGCATTTCTTTGGTGCCAGCGAGCCTAGATAGTACCCCGATGAAGTTACTTGATTCACCTCTCCATGCAGGAAGCCTTTCTCTCCTTTTGCCTTTATTTATTATTTTTTTCATTTTCTTCATTTTCAAAGAACTGTGCATAGGAACTTATTTATTTTCATGAGGCAGAAGAGGGGTCCCGACTTATTGAGAGTTGAAGAGGTTGTGCATTTAGAGAAATATGTTATATATACCTATGACATACTTGTTAAGGTTTTCCCCCTCACCTTACTCTAGTTGACTGAGTTGACAAGGGTTAACCAAATATAGAAAAATCAATTAGGGTAGGCATTACTAGTTAACAGTGCAAGCGTTGTGCTTTCACCAAGACTGAATCTGAATAGAACATATTTTCCCTCAGGGTATCATCGAATCAAGAACACAAGCTCTTCATAAAAAGAGGGGATAATATATAACCAAATCTTGATAGTTGTACAAGTCCTCTTGTACTTCACCATGCTTGTCTCAAGACCCAAATATGGTTTCATGTGAAGCTAATCCTACAGGTGCATAACAAGCAAACAAATAAGTGAGCAAAATAAGAGAAGTAAAAGTAAAGCAAATAAAGTAAGAAAAGTAAACACGAAATAAAATAAAGAAATAAAGAAAACACTACTCCTACTCCTAAGATAAAAAATTCATGGGCCTACTAATGTAAAGTGATATTTCCAGTGCAGCCATTGGCACAATGGTTGATCCATGTTGGTGAAGACTGTTGGAATTTGGAAGTTTAACCCATTAGAAACACTTCTTGTACTATCTGGTTTATTTCTTCCTACTTGTTCAATTATTTAACAAGTTATTTACTATGTAAATACTAAAAATAAATACAAGTATAGTATCAACATCTACAGATCATCAACTGAAAGTAAACAAGCAAACAAGTCACACCATTATTTTTGGACCAATGTCATCGAAAAAACCCTATGCGGGAAAACCGATGCAGCTATTCAGAGGATTTTATTATTATGCAATTTTTAGAATACAACTAGGGTGCTAGAAATGACTCACCCAACAAAGAATGCCCTCATTAGTAGTACCTCTCCTTGGAGACAAATATTCCGGCTAATTAATCACCAGATGAATGATCCCACAACAATAATTGCAGCTTCTACTACTCTGCATCACTTTGATAGGTACTACATAACCCTATCTAGCTCACGAGCTCCTAGTTTGTCCCACGAAATTGTCGAGTGATACCTCTAGGCCCTGTGTCAGCTCTGCTAGCTTTTGCACCATCTTTTCGAGCCTTTGTGTCAGCCCCTAGACCCTCTGTGTCTCACACGCTAGCGTCTCTGGCTCTGCACAACCCTTGGCTACCTCTACGTAGCGTCCAGTTGCCTTTGCGTCAACCTCACTAAGCTCTACACTGCCTCTATGGTACCAAATTTGACTCTTTGTTATGTATTCACTACCCCTCAACTACAACTCACATCATTCATTTGATTTCCTTAGCAAACCTTGCCCCAGAAAATCGAATTCTTGATCTCACTTGGTGTGTTCTCCAACTGACCCTCAAGCCTCTTCTTATACATTTCTCATTGGTCCATCAACGATCAAGATTAAATCTCTAATCAATGGCTAAGATTATATTTGGCTAGATCGATGAATTTTGGACCCTTCTAACCCAGTTTTATATCAATACCCATTAATATTTTATTTTTCCTAAGTTTAGACTTAGGAACTCCATTAAAATATTAATTATTTTAATATGTCCCAAACCGGGTACAATCTGTCCGAACCATTTCGGGGTCTTGGAGATCTCATGTGCCTTAGACTCTCCACCAATTTTCATGGCTAGAGCACATTCGATGCTACCCCAAATCAACGCTCCCTCTTAGCGAGGATTGTGTTGTAGTAATACTCCTTAGTGAGTATCACCCTGATCATCCAACTTCGGTTCCTCTACTGATGTTGGGCCTCCATGCTTGACATCCTGTGCATTACTACATCTTGTACTGCTACACATGGCCCTGCAACTTCTACTGTTGCATCCATATGACAGCTCCCTCTGCATTTGTGTTGCTATTAGTCCATATACCCAACACTGCATCCCCTTCTCCTGACACTGCATTATGCTACCCATAGCACTGCCACTGCTAACTGCTACACTGTAACTCAGTTATTAAGAAGTAATTAAATGATCCAACCAACTCTGACATCCCTTTCAGAATAGAGACACTCCCGATGTTGAATCTCCCTCTGCTGCTAACAAGTGCTCCCTCTACTGACCTCTGTGTTGTTGTAGCAAGTCCATGCATCTCGTACTATTGTACACTTCTCTGTGCCATCCTAC
>APFE031012038.1:20411-44442 GCA_000404065.3 Pinus taeda | reverse complement strand
ATAATAATGCTTCACTATGCCCTTTGAATTCCTTCAAAATAATTTTTCAAACCAAGCTTAAGCAAGCATTTAAAAAATATACACACCTTTTTTCACTTTGTAGGAGCTCGATATTGCCTCTGATGTATCTCTGTAATTTTGGATCATCTAGTTCTGAAATTGCGACCTGTGGTAGCCCTCTATGTCCTCTTTCCAATGCCACCAGTCTGACCCCAATTAGGCTCTCCAATGAAGAGTTATGCCAAATCTCCCACAGTGACCTGATTAAAGACTAATTCAGTAGAGCGAACTTGTACGATGTGCCACGTGTCCCTGTTTTGACCTTTGGCTCTGGAAAATATTTACAAGAAGCTATTGCCCGTCTTCTTTCTATACCTTCTTACGAAATTTCAATCTGATGCTCAAAGAGAAAGTTATGACGATTTTCCCCGGGTCACCTGTTTTGAATGTAATTCAGAATTCTGCAAAAAGACCAACTTTCTTAGTTCATATCTTCGACAATATAGTGCGAGAAGCTCTGAAATTTGGACCAGTGATTCAGTGCGATGTCTTCTCAAATGGGTGTTTTTTTTTTTAGCTTCTGAAACATCGCAGAAAATAGTTATAGTGAAAATGCCACGATGACCTGTTTGGAGCAGCGAAACCCTAGAATCCAAAGCTCTGATACCAAATGTTATGAAACCAGCTCAAGAAAAGATAGAAAAGATAGATCAACGCCTTAGAATTCACCTTCTTCAAGGGGGAAACCTCCTTACATTAACATAAATGAACAATTCTTGGATGATTCAAATGATAAAACCTCCTTTCTATATATAGGAGTCTAAGGAGTCACAATATAACCCAGCCGACCTAACAATAATAACATAAAGCCACAAAATAACAATAGAGGGATTCTATGGGGCACAGTAATAACAATATGGGGAAAATAGGGGCACAACGATATTAATAAGGGGTACAACTACAATAGTAATGGGGTAATCACTAGTATTATAGGGACCCAACAGAGGTGGTTTTTATCACCCATTAAGTCTTGAATCTAAAAATCTCTATCAGCTAGGGGAAGCCACTCCAACTCTTTATGTGGTGCATTGAGGAGTGCAACATTGAGGGCCACTGGAGTGGGGGCTTCCATGTTTGCTCACTGTGTTTTAGTTGTGGAAGTCAGGTTTTTGTAGTAAAAGTATGCAAACAACAGCTTTGGGGCTTTTCTCCGAGAATTACAGACCAAACTCGATTTGAATTTAGCTCACCGGGTGAAATCTATAGAGAGAAATGAAATTTGTAGGGTCTTTAGTAAAAAATGGGTAAATGAGCAGTCTTGGAGGTCTTTATATGGCAGTTTTGGACTGTTTTGGCTTGAATTTGGCTCTTGCAGGTACAATTTTGCCGAGGAAAACCAAAAATACAGGGTTTGGAAACAGATTTAAGGTAAATACATGTCTTTAACAGCGCACTGTGCCGATTGCAGGTTGCGGGATGAGCTGGTGAACAATACCATGGACTTGATTTGACTGGGTGGTGAACTATATTTTCAAGCAGTTGCTCTGGACGTAAACGCATGCAATAGTCGTGTACAGACAAACAAGTTAAAATGAGTGAAAATGACGTTTTCACGGGTTTTTTAACCAAAAATTGACTTTGGATGACTTTTGGCGTTTTTCGGTTGGATGACATCAGCATGACGGAGTATTTTGTCGTGTAGCGGGGACGTGGTGATGACGTGGTGGATGACGTGGCGAATGACATCATAGGGGGGTCAGTGGGGGTGATAAGCGGTTTGGTCCCGCACCGCTTTATCAGCTTAAGTGGTATCGGAGGAGGGGCAGCGAACATGCCAGGAGGGCGCTGCGTGTCCCTGGTACGGAGGGAATACTGCCAGCTCCCCAGACGGTAAAGTTTAGGCATTGGAGGGTTTCCGATATCGATATGGGCCTTTGGATGGGGAGGCCCAGATCCAATGGTTGGTGGCACATAGAGTTGGCGGAAGACTATGGTGCGGGGACCCACCGTTTAAATCAATTTTTTTTAATGCTTTCGGGGTTAATTCATTGGTTAGGTTTGTGGGGCACTTAAAGCATTAATTAACCAAATGTTAATTAAACTTTGGCATATGTGCGCACGAGGAGGGTTTAATATAGTTATTGATTAACCCGGGTGATTAATCAATCCCGAGGTCGTTGATAGGGTTATTCACAGGTTCCGGATAAACCCTGAATCCCCTCTGATATAGTGTTATGGTTATAAATTAACCAAGGGCGGGATATTAAATTTTTTGGGGCTTTTCATATATTTATATAGTACGGGTATGAGGGAGAAATATAAGGGTTATATAATATGGTTAGTAATTAATATGGGTTTGTGAAAGGTAGGCGCTAAGTTGCAAAGTATGATAACTTAGGCTGAGGGGAGAAGAGAACTTTTACACAAGAAATGTGGCTTCTTTGCCTAAGAAAAATGTCATTTTACTTAAACCTTTTCATGAAATGGAGTGACTTAGGAGTATTGAGCAGATCTCAATACCCTTACGAGAAGGTTAGTGAGTGATTTTGGGAGAAGTTTGAAGGGAAGTTAGATATGCATCATTTGATCTGTCATCACATAGTTTCCATGGTATTTATGATAGTAAAAGGATGAATCACCTTTGAAAGACAAAATTACTCATAATCCTGCTTCTGCAACATCAAAACTGCCTACTCAGCCTATTATTCCTAACATTTTTTCTTCCTTTTCCTTGGGTGCATTTAAACTAGCAAACACTTTCAATATTTTTTTCTTTTCGGTGGAATCCTATCTAAGTCTTCCCTTATTTCCTCCAAGGGCTCAGATTTAGCTGTTGAGCTGCTCTGCTTCTCTACCTAACTACTTATTTGCCAAGCTTGAACTGTTTGGACAGATTTTGTTCTGTATCTCTAAAACAAGAAATTTAAACATGAACTGGCCAAGATTAAGCTGTTTGGCCATCCATCAACTGTGGCATGAATTAGCAAGGTTCACACCATAAGATCATTGTAAACATAGAACAATAGTGGCTTTTTGGACTTGCACACTTTCATGGTCTTTTGTATGGGGTTCATTTCTTTCATTTTTTCTTTTGACCATCTCATTTTTCTTAACCTTTGATTTTTCTTTTAGGGCACACCCTCTTTACATTTTTTAACTTTATTTGACTTCTTGGGAATATGGAAAACCTTAGCAACCAGCCAAAGGTATGAACATATTAGAGCTCTTCAATATCAATCATGAAAAATGATACCTATTGGTATAGGAACCTAACAGAAGCCAAAATAATCACACAAGTACTCAAAATTCCAAAACTCGAAACCCTTTCTGGTGGTTCTAATGTGTTTTAAATATTACATTAAAATAAGTTACAAAGGTAACTATCAAAAATTTTATAAATACTTAACTATTTGTAACTAAAAAAAGAATTACAACGTTACAAAATGAAATTTTATCATTTTTAAGAATTCGTGTGACAAGTGGAACATTGACTTTGAAGATTGGTGCTTGGTTCTACCATTTGAACTTCGGCTTCAATAAGAGTAATCAACCTTTCACACTTCCTCCAAAGTACTTCATTTGGGATCTTACACTAGATCATTTTCTGGAATGAAACTTTCAAATTTGAAACCTTTGTATAATTAGGTTTGACAACAAATAGTGTCTTCATCATCCAAAGAAGTTGGAAGTCCCTCTGAAAATAATTCACTACAGTTCTTCCCTCTAGAATTGTTGTCTTTTCATGTGTTGTATCTGCTTTTTTTTTAACAACCAATAGTAACTTTTCATATAGTTCCCAAGAAAGCATATTTCCTTCTTGGTCTCAACAACTGGGTGAACCAACTCTAGTCTTTGGTCAAATTTGGAATCAAACAAAAATATTTGTAGAAATTTTGAATAATTTAACACATATTCAACAGAGATTATCCTGATCATGTACTATTGCGGAAAACATACACAATACATAAGCTCCTCTACGTTGATCATCAATATAGCAGCATCAATAACAATAAAACATCAAGAGCATTCACACATTAACACAGTATGTATCCCGGGGAAAGCATCTCGCTAAAAACCCCAACTATCTGTATATTAATGATTGAGTCATGTAACATTACACAGTATAATGCTTCTCACAAGTATCTCCACCTCCGTTACACACAATACAGCTCAGATCTGAATCAATCTCTGGCTCAAATCTCCTTCGCTGCTTGCCTGCCTCCGCTGCTCAATACCTGCTCAAGAACTGATGATAATTCCAAGGCAGCCACGTCTTTCCTTGGCTAAATCACGTGAGAACAAGCTAAAATATGGGCAAACTCATTGGCATACTCAATCCCCTGATTTGTGCAAGATCTGGTGCACAACTATAGTCACAACTGATAGCAATCTGATTCTCTAACACCTGTCCCTGCTGAACTGAACATGCACTGACATGCAACTGAGTTAACTGATGTATTCATTAGTTGTATTATGAGTTAATAACTTGTTAATTAATTAATAACTAATTCACCCAACTCATCTCTAGTCTATTCGCCAGTTAGACTAAATACAACCAGTTTAACAAAGCTAAACTGAACACAACTCCATCAACTGCACCTCCAGTCCACTAAACTCAACTCACTTGAGTTCTAACTGGAGTCATGCATGCAAATATTCAACTAACCCATAGGAAAAGCATATTTCCTTCTGGCAGTTGCATGTGCCACATCCGTAGCTCGAACTGAAGTGCTGCAATAGGATAAGATAATGTTTATTGTCCAAATATTATTAAGAGCTAATAATATTCCATTGTTCTATATTTAGACTGGCAGTCTAAAAATAGACTCCGCCCATATGTCTAAAAATAGAAGTCCATCTATTTTTACCAACATGACCAATAATCCACAAATAGCATCCTGCAACTCATAGACCATGATCCATATGTCTAAAAATAGACTTGCGCCAAAAATAGCCTAAGGGCCCACTTAGTGAAGGCGACTCTTTTCACTAAGCTCCATCATCTTGTTGCATTCTCAACAAGCATTTCTTGTTGCACATTTTTCAACAATATTCGCTTCTGAACCTCCTTAATATGTTCTTTGTTTGAATAAGAAGTAGGTTTTTCTCATCCATTTTATTTATTTCCATAATTACTCCTAGTCTGTATGTGATGTCTAATGCCCTTAGTTCAGTTGAAGATTTTTCATTTAAATATTTTATCATATTTTTAGCCTTCACTGCTTCTTTGTGTACATGTTTCTTGCATGCATCAATGCGTAATTCATACCCTTTCATAATAATCTTTTGTTGAGAAATTATATGAATATACTAAAATATAGAATGAACCTCCTAGATGATATCATCCCAAACAATTTTTCTAACTTCAATTAGAGATATATTGCCCTTCAATTTGGTTTTTAAGTCCTTGATATCATCTTGTGTTGCCTTGTTCTTAGTGGTCAACTAATCATTATTTTCTTTCGCTCTATTTAGCTATTTATCCTTTATATTAATTTGGTCCTTTACCTGACTAGGTTGTCCTAAATTTTCTTTAGTTCAACCTCTAAAATTCTTAGTTCTTCCATAACTTTTGTAAGCTTCTCTTAGGGGTCATTTTACTCACTTGGGACCACAATAGTGCAAACATGGCTTTTGATTGACTGTTGTAAGCTCTTCCCTTGTTCCTGCAAAATGACAATTATTTTTGTGTCTATTGATTGTCTCATCAGCAGTTCCTTATCTTTCTCAACCTGAGCTAGTTCAGTTGTTTGAGCATGCTTAGTCCCAAGCATTTTCAACTTCTTCCTTAATGACTTCACCTAAAAAAAATTGTTTTGCAACAGGTTTTTGATAACTTCCTTATTTTCTCGATCTATTCCCAATTTAAAAATTAGCTTCTTATACTCCTCATTTTGAATATGCAGTGCTATAGAATTCATATTTTCTTGCTTGTGTTTATTTGAAACTTTCTACAATAGTTTTTTTGCTTTACTTATTGTTAAAGAGATTTTGCTTATGTCACTATAGAGTATTTCCCTTGCTTTAATATGCAAATTAATCTTGTCAGGTAGTGGGATGTCAGCGACATTTATGTATAGATCTAATGGTTTAAAATCATGTCCTGAAGGAAGAGTCTGAACCGTTTGATGCATGAGGGAAAAATTTAATTGGTTCCTTTTTAAATCCATATCAGAGAGTAGTCGTGTTTAATAAGTTGGAGTTGCTTGTGTTGCTAGCTAATTTTTCATGTTGCTTCTCACCTTACAACTTCTTTCTTCAATCTATTGTTAATTCCTTTGTAACACTTATGTGGTGGTGGGATTTTCTTCAATTGACAATGTTGTCAAAACAATGGAAATGGAGGAGGAGATAGAGCACTCTTAGTTTCCAAATTTCATTTGAAAACATAGTTGATTTGAGGGTACCTCTATTAATTAACTTGCACCTCTTCTTCTTCTTCTCTTTGAACCTTTGCTCTCTTTTTCAATTGTGAGTCTTCTATCTCAACATCCATTTCTTCTAGTATATTTCTCTTCAAGCTCTTCTCCCTTACTACAAGGGTTTCAACATCTATTCTTTGCTTCATTTTGTCACCTGGCCATGTTTCTTGATTTTCCATTCATGTTCTGGCTTGCTTTCATGAATATAAGGTGCAAAACTGATTTCCCATATTTTATTTCATATTATATGATGAGGCTCATATTTTTACTTATCTCCTTGATCAAAGGAAAATTCCTTCATCATTTATTCAACTTGTAGGAGGGCTTATCTATTATTCATGATGAATGGTCCAATAGTTTTTCTAACTTAAAAATACACCCTTTGCATGCAAGAACAAAATGGAATTGGTTAAAATTTAGACTCCACCTTATAGCTTCAAGAGAAAATATCTTCATAGGAAAAAATATTGGAAAACGATATGGTGGTACTTCAACCCCATATATTATTATCTCAGTGTAGTCTTTAAAAATATACAAGTATGTTGGCATTATGGCTCAGTTTTTTATTGGCATTGAGGTCAACCTAGTAGCATGTGATGCAGAGTATTGTTTATGCACATGATTGGTTGCAGATGCTAGTGAGATGGTACTTGCCTTGTGAATTAGCCTAGAGGTTTCAAATGTTAGTGTAGGTATTTGGCTTGTGTGTGGATGCTTTGGTAGGATGTGGAGCTGCTACACCTAGTTGATAGTATTGGAGATTGTCAAGTCACGCTTATGGTACTTGCTCTATTTGTGGATAGTTTGTTTTCAGTTGCATGGTCTTGCAAGGCCTATCATTGGTGATTTGATGGTGTGTAGGTGTTCGAATAGATGTGGAGCAATTTGATGGCTTAAGTGTTAGTGCAGTTGATGGATGACATTCAAGTCAACCTAGTTTGACTTGTGATGATGTTGGTGATATGACAATGGTTTGATGAAGTGTTGCAGAGGTTACAGTGGATACCTAAGGACTTACTAATGATGATCAATCTTGAAAGAATTTCGGGCATAATTTGAGCAAAGGAAAGCTTTTTTGGTCATCCTCTACCCCAGTCGCTTGCATGGCAGTGTTGTGGGAGCGACTGAAAATCCCAGTCATTGGCTGGCTCTATTGTGGGAGAAACTGTAGTCTAATTCTCACAGGCTTGTGCAAGAAACCAGAAGAAAACACTAAATTTACTATGCATTCCTTGCAAACATCACGTGTTTATTTTTTTTTCCGCTTGTCTTGTTCAAGGCTCATCATCTATAGGTTAGAAAAATGTTATTTAACTTCTAAAAGATTTTTAAAAGAGAATATTAATTTGTAAGTGAATTTAGTGGCTAGATTGAGTCAAAAAGCAATGAACCAAACCATTTCCATCATATGTAATGATTTGCTTGACAAATAATAAAATACATTGATCAATGCAGCAGCAACAGGGGTGTTTTTTCACCTGGAGGGGGTTTTCCACTAGAAATATCTTGTGTCCTCTTGTGCATGTTTATTTGGTTATTTATTACGATTCTCATGTTTTTCTCTATATGGTTTAATCTACTTATGAGTTAATGAATATTGTGTTTAATTAAATTGGAAAAAGATTTTAAAATTAATAAACAAAGTCACTATTGATTCTTCCCTGCCCTCCCCCCCACTCTCAATAACGAACACATTTCTATCACATTCCCCCACTAAAGTGTCCTTATTAAGTTTCAACAACTCTTTTTCTTTAGGAAAATTCCTTAGAGGCTACTGATTTTTCAAAATAGTATATATAGTGGCCATGAATGATGAAAAGTAATAAGAAAAGCCCTCATTATTTTGCTTCTTCCTAACAACACTAGTCCATTCAATCACAGATTTCATTTGATTCTTTGAATCCCACATATTCAATCACAGATGGCCAAACTTATCAACATGTACATACAAGAACAGATAGACTAGGACAGAGGGATATCTAAAATAACCCGAAATATGATAGTTTGTAAATTGAAAAAAGATAGACTTGGCTAGGTAAGAAGGGATATCCAAAACAATATATTGTTGCATCATCAAACTCAAAAACCCAAGGGCTTGTTCACTTACTATCTCAGTATCATCTTCTCCTAAAAGAGACAAAATTATAACTAAGACATGTTGTGCAACTTCAGAAAATAAGGTTGTTGGATAATTCACTACAGGTGGAGGATCTTTGGAATTTGTTGGCAGAATGAGTTTAAATAGACCTTTTTTATTATCTTTAGAAAGATGTTTATAAGTGAGGAGTAAGGAATCATCTAAAAAGTTCTTGGGATTCTTGACTATAGGAAAATTAAAAACTTTGTGTATTAGCTCTGAATTGACCTAAAAAATATTCTCCCCTAAAGAAGACATAATAAAATTCATGTGTGGGACAAGGGAAGACAATAACCAACTAACAAATTCAGGTAAATTATAGGTATGTGGGACAATTACATGACAAATTTTGATTTGGACGACTTGAAAAAGATTATGAGAGTCATTGAAATAGTCAAGAATGTCCTCTCAAATCTCCAAAAGGTTCAAGGTGAAATAGAAATCATATACTTTGACTTCTTTGTTCATAAGGGGTATATAGACAGACGACATAGAGATTGGAGGTTTTTTTAGTTAATTTTTGGGTTTTCTCCATGTTTACAATTTGGAAGAAAGGACATGGAATAAATGTGGAATTATGAGTTACCTGATAACCAGAGACAATGAAGAGTCGAATGTTGGTGTGGAATCAACAATGTATAGTAGACATTGGTCACTGTAACTCTGCAACTGGAGGACAAAGAAAATAACAGGTGATATGACCTCTTAACTTTTTTGTACTAAGCAAGCAAAACAAAAAAACTTGATGACTTAAGCAGTACAAAAGGGTGACATGGATGTATGGGAGATGACATGGAGGGTGAGGTAGATTGATGACGTGTAAGGGCATGCACACTTATCTGGCTTGCCTGACGGGTAAGTGAGTTATCGCCAAATTCTGATGCATGGTTTTTAAAGAAACCACTAACCACTTCCAAGGGGTCCCCATGGTGGTTTGTGAAAAGTGGAGGGGACCTATCAGAATGAATTGTGGTCGTTGATTTGGAGATGGGTTATTTATCCATCCTTATTTTTGTCTGGTCCTCATCCTATAACTTTTGATTTCTTTAACATGTCATAAATCCTTTGATTCCTCGGGCTGATTCCAATGAGAGATAATCTGACCCCTAACTTGTGCACACTTTAATTTCTTATTTTATAAAACTTTTGGACCCACTTTTATATAGTTTAAGGTTGCAATTTTTAGCCTGAAAGGTTAGGATTGTATAAAAAAATAGAGATAAAACTTTTGAAAATAGATTGTTATATAAATATTTCCTAGTCCCTCCATCCAAATTCTCTCTCTCTCTCTCTCTCTCTATATATATATATGTATAGTAGTATAGGATTAGTATAGTAGGGAGGAGGTATAATAGTATAGTATATTATTATATATATATATATATATATAGTAGGAAAATTAAAAAGTAACCTTTGACTACAACACCTTGCATTAATAACTAGGGTACTTGAATTTTTTACCCTTCCAACTCTTCATTTGATATTCCATATGGTTACTGATGTAGATCATGGCTTTATGCGGGCCTCTAATTGACTGGGTAGGCCTCCAATTGACTGGGTAGGTGTCTCATCTCCTTCCTTATCTCATGCATCTTGTCACAATAACACACCCTTAGAGGAGGATAGCTAGCCATGGCATGATTGTATCTAGGAATTTCCAAAATCCAAGACACCAAATACTGCTAGAATTAATACTACCACCACATAGGAAAAAGAAAATGACAAGAGAATTGGAGGGACAAAGCCTTTTTGACTATTTTACAAGACTAAACAACTCAACGATCACTTTAAAATCCAAATAGAATTAAAAAAACTAAAATTATAAACCTGTCTATATTTTCAACGGGGAAAATAGGTGCATTACGATTCCATAGGTGACCTATAATTTTCCCCTCTCCCCACATAGATGTTTAATTTTATGGACCAGACTTGAAAACCATATAATTTATTGAATTTTTCAACATTTACTCAAGCATATTCATCATTAACCATTAACCAGTAGCGTACTAACAGTGTTAATTTTCTTAGGGCTAGAAGTATCTATTGTAGATAATTGCATTTTAAAACATTTTCACATTACATTCAACCCATATCATCATAAGAAATTATGTAGAGAGAACATTAGCAATAACGATGCAACATCATAGTCATAAGTCTTTCATAGGTATGTCATGATCTCTATCATGGGTGTATCATGATATATCTATCATAGGTCTATCATGATATCTTTGTCATAGGGCTCAGCATATCTCCTTCATATATATAGTCGTAATATTTTCTCATATCATATGTAAGAAGTTCCAAAGAGGTTGTTTTCATACCCAAGAACTGAGGCCCATTAGGGAATTGTTACACCACAAGACTGAGTCCCATTAGGGCATTGTTAAACCACAAGACCGAGGTATTTTTTTGCAGGCCCATATGATGGAATTATCATTATGTCACTGTCAATTAATCACAGGTCCTAGTGTGCATTTATTTGAGGCACACAAACCTTACCTTTTATGTTATGAAATCCATGCAATTTGGATTATTTTTTAAGAACATAAATATATATGTGAAAAACTAAAAATATTTAATTGTATTAATGTTACTTATGAGTAAAAAATACTCTCCAAGTTGAAGCATTCAATTAGGCCTTGAAAAGAAGGTTAGGCGTGTATTTTTGTGAAGCATGCCAAAATTGCCTTGCTTCACTAAAATGCACGTTCAAGCCTAATTTCTTTGCCAGTATGATTGATTCACATTATATACAATTTAATTAGTAATTTTACACATTAATTTGCTTCCAGTAAGTTTTTTTTGTTCACAAACTCTTGACACTTTTTGGGGGACACCGTGAACTGTGATTGTTGCAACACTTTCATTTACATTAACTTCAAACTTTAGATTACTAAATTAGAAAACTTTAATTGTATTAATGTTACTTATGAGTAAAAAATACCCTCCCAAGTTGAATCATTCAATTTTGCCTTGAAATGAAGGCCAGGGGTGCATTTTTTTGAAGTAGGCCAAAATTTCCTTACTTCACTAAAATGCATGCCCAAATTTCATTTCTTGGCCAATATGATTGATTAAAAGTGTATATTGTTTAATTAGTAATTTTACACACTAATTTTTTTCTAGTGAGTTTTTGTTGTTCACAAACTTTTGAAACTTTAGGGGGGGACACTGTGAACTGCAATTGTTGGATCACTTTCATTTACATTAACTTCGACCTTCAGATCAAAACAAGTTATTCCATATGGGGTCCTTGAAGTCATCCAAAGTCTATGTATTTGCAACACAAGAAACTAAGAATGAAAAGTATATAAAAAGGGTAGAAAGGAACCATAACATAGGAAGTAAGGGAAGCAAGAGAACATTTTGGAGAGTTTGAATTCTAAGGGGGGTGAATCAAAGAAGGAGAAGATTAAGCACACTTACTGCAGCAAAGGATGCCAACCAAAGAGTGCATGCATTAAGAATAAATTTTACCTCAGGGAAAAGTCCCTTCAACAACATCATCTTGAGAAATACATCCCAAATAATACTAAGAAGAAGCAAGGGGACCAACCATTCGAAGAAAAAAGTAAGGGTCATCCTTTGATTTCCCTCACTTCTTCTCCTACCACTTGGATTCTTGATTCAAAAACCTCTCGCCACATGGATTTTTCTATTATGAAACCAGCTCACAAAAAGATAGAAAAGAGAGATCCACGCCTTAGAATTCAGCCTCTTCGAGGGGAATGTGTTAGTATTATGAGAGGCCAAATAAAATCATTTATACAGATAAAGTGATACATAAGAATAACAATATCCATAAAAGTTCACATTGTATTAATTAGAAATAATAATAGATCAAAATGTCACACACATCAATAAAATACATGAGGCCTCGTAATATAGCATTGATGTGCCCATAACGAAATTTCCAATATGGGTAATTGGTTCAACCATCTCCATAATATATCAATGACTATCTCCATAAATATCTCAGTTGATTCTATGTGATCTCCATCCCTAAATTCTCTCTTTTTCTCATATGCGGACTTGTAGAGTAAGTCTACTTTAATTAATATATTATAATGATTTCATTATATCATAATTATGAATTATTCCTTCATACTTCCCCTTCATGAACAATTATGATTCAATTTGGATGTCTTGTATTATATTCATCTTTAGTCTTCTACACTTTGCATCATCTTCAGTCTTCTTCATCTTCATATGTTACTATCTTCAAGTATAGTTGTCTTTCTATATCAATATGCACTGCATCTTTCTCTGATAATTCTAGATCTTGATTCAATCATCTAGACTACCATCTTCATATCAAGGAATTATTTAGCTTACCCTTGACACACTAATTTGCTTCCAGTAAGTTTTTGTTGTTCACAAACTATTGACATTTTTAGGGTGACACCGTGAACTATGATTGTTGCAACAGTTTCATTTACATTAACTTCAACCTTCATATCACTAAATAAGAAAATTTAAATTGTATTAATGTTACTTATGAGTAAAAGAATACTCTCCGAGGTGAATTATTCAATTTGGTCTTGAAATGAAGGTTGGGCATGCATTTTTGTGAAACATACCAGAATTGCTTGCTTCACTAAAATCAACGTCCATGCTTCATTTCATGGCCAATTTGGTTGATTCAAATTGTATACTATTTAATTACTAATTTTACACACTAATTTGATTCCAGTAAGTTTTAGTTGTTCACAAATATTGACACTTTTTGGGGAACACAATGAACTATGATTGTTGCAACACTTTCATTTATATTAACTTTGACCTTTAGATCACTAAATTAGAAAAATTTAGTTGTATTAATCTTACTTATGAGTAAAACAATACTCTCCAAGTTGAATCATTCAATTTGGCCTTGAACTGAAGGTTGAGTGTACATTGTTGCGAAGCATGCAAATTTGCTTGCTTCACTAAAATGCATGCCCAGGCTTCATTTCTTGGCCAATATCATTGATTCAATTTGTATACTATTTAATTACTAATTTTACACACTAATTTTCTTCCAATAAGTTTCGTTCATTGACTTTCGTTTACATTATCTTTGACCTTTGGATCACTAAATTAAATTTAAAAAAAAAAAAAAAAAAAAAAAAAAATATGTTTGTATTAATGTTATTTATGAGTAAAAGAATACTCTTCGAGTTGAATCATTCAATTTTGCCTTGAAATGAAGGTTGGGTGTGCATTTTTGTAAAGCAAGCCAAAATTGTCTTGCTTCACTAGAAAGCACACACAAGCTTCATTTCATGGCCAATCCGATTGATTCAAATTGTAGACTATTTAATTAGTAATTTTACAGAGTAATTTGCTTCCAGTATTTTTATGATGTTCACAAACTGTTGACACTTTTTGGGCGACACCGTGAACTGCGATTGCTGCAATAATTTCATTTACGTTAACTTCAACATTTAAATCACTAAATTAGAATACATTAATTGTATTAATGTTACTTATGAGTAAAAAATACTCTCCAATTTGAATCATTCAATTCACCTTGAAATGAAGTTGGGTGTGCATTTTTGTGAAGCAGGCCAAAATTGCCTTGCTTCACTAAAATGCAAGACCAGGCTTAATTTATTGGCCAATTGATTCAAATTGTATACTATTTAGTAAATAAGTTTACACATTAATTTGCTTCCATTAAGTTTATACTGTTCACAAAGTGTTAACACTTTTTGGGTGACATCATGAAATGTGATTGCTGCAGCACTTTCATTTACATTAACTTTGAACTTTATATCACTAAATTAGAAAACATTAACTCTATTAATGTTACTTGTGAGTAAATAAGTACTCTCCAAGTTGAATCATTCAATTTGGCCTTACAATTAAGTCTCAGCGTGTATTTTTGTGAAGCGGGCCAAAATTGTCTTCCTTCACTAAAATGAATGCCCGGGCTTCATTTTTGGTTAATCATATTGATTAAAATTCTATATTATTTAATTACAAATTTTACACACTAATTTGTTTCCAGTAAGTTTATGTTGTTCACATATTGTTGACACTTTTAGGGCGACACAGTGAACTGTGAATGCTGCAGCACTTTCATTTACATTAACTTTGTCCTTCATATCACTAAATTAGAAAAATCTAGTTGTATTAATGTTACTTATGAGTAAAAGAATACTCTCCATGCTGAATCATTAAATTTGGCCTTGAAATTAGGGTTGGGCGTGCATTTTTGTGAAGCAGGCCAAAATTTCCTTACTTCACTAAAATGCATGCCCATGCTTCATTTCTTAGGCAATCTCATTGATTCAAATTGTATACTATTTAGTTAATAATTTTACACACTAATTTGCTTCTAGTAAGTTTTTGTTGTTCACAAATTGTTGACACTTTCGGGGTGACACAATGAACTACGATTGTTGGAGTACATTCATTTACATTAACTTTGACCTTCATATCACTAAATTATAAAACTTTAATTTCAGTAATGTTACTTATGAGTTAAAAAAAACTCTCCAAGTTGAATCATTTAATTTGGCCTTGAAATGAACATCGGGCGTGCATTTTTGTGAAGCATGCCAAAATTTCCTTGTTTCACTAAAATGTATGCTTCTTGTACAAACTTATTTGTTCAAATTGTAGATTGTTTATTTAATGATTTTACACACTTTTACATTGTTATATATTTACTTTGTGCTTAAATATTTATACTTTCATACAACATTTTAAGTTTAGTTTTGGATTTCCTTATGTCAAAGTTGTGTGTAAGTGTAAAACATAGTTATGTAGGATATTTGTTAGATATGATGCAAGCTTATATCCTAAGGTTAGATATTGTCCAATAATGTCCCATTCCAAATTTCATTACCAAGAGTCTAATTGGTTTGGCCCAGAAGTGTACAATAGTTCCAACTTGAACATTAGCAAATATGATGAATTGCTACATCGAAAGACTTGGATTTTAGTGAGTGAGATTTATTTTAGGATAATGAATATGATATGTTGTAGAAAATGTTCGTATATTTAGAATGGAATGATTATATTTTCACTACCAATTAATTACATGTCCCGGTGTGCATTTATTTGAGGCACATAATCCTTGTCTTTTACCCTATAAAATCAATCAAATTTGGAGAATTTATGCACAACAGAAATTTAACGAGGAAGACTTGTTGTCCACCCATATTTATTTAGGATGCACTTCATGCTATGTGGGTAGGCATGTTCCCAATGCATTTCAAAGGCCTTGTATAAATAGGAAGAGAATTCTAATTTGTAAGTTGTAACACATTGGTGAAAAGTGGAAGGAGTTCACTATCTTTTACCTTCTTTTTCTTGTTTGGATTTCTACTACTATTGAGGAAGAGTAACATTATTGTGGAATTTGTTGGCATTATGACACAAGTTTTGTCTTTGATGGCAACTCACTCACATGTCAATTCAATTTTGGAAGAAGGCAACTCACAGTACAACAGGTATATTCAGAGGTAATAGGGCAGTGGTACAAAAGAACAGGAAGATGGAACTAAGGTCTACTAATTATAATAAAGAAGGTAAAGGAAAAGGTTTATAAAAATAAATTTAAGAAGTATATGTAGGTCCACTTAGTCAAAAAAGCATATACACGTTGGTCCAAAGAACAAAAAAGATCGTATATGTACACACGCACTCCCAGGAAGAAAAGTGCATACATGTTGGAAAACCAATGTTTTGGTCTATGGTATTGACCTTAAGTATTTGGCCTGTGGTATTGACCCTAGGTATTTGGTCCAAGGTATTAGTCCTAAGTGGTTTTGGTCCAAGGTATTGGCAAAGGATCTAAGTATATAAGGAGGAGAAAATCAAGGGCTAAGTACGAAAGCAATGAATATCTTATGAAGTGTTATGTGCAAGTGTATGGGTTTCTAAGGAATACTTCTATCTGAAGTATATTTTATGTTGCAGGGGCTATGATTGTGATTTGATATTAAATACTCTGTGCACCTTGAATTCAATATTGGATTAGGATCATGAGACCTAAAATGACTTATTATTGAATGATCTGATATTGGGCTAGATCTGATTATGTGCATCTGTTTTATTCTTTAAATATCGTGATATGGGTTTGTCTAAAGTTCGGAAGTGCAGTGAAGTTATGAAGTAAGTATTTGCATATCTGTATGTCGGTTCACTTTGGTGAAGGAGTGTATACACGCTAGCTCGGATCTTCCAAGCAGCGTATGCAAAAGAAAAGCTTGATGTTCAAGGATGACTGATCTATCAGACCAATGTTGTTGTTTTACTATTGTCTGTCAATGAAGTCTTCTTAGATCTGAATATAAAACTGAATGAATAAGGAGTTTGATATTTGATTGATTGATTGTAGAAGTGATCTATGTTGCTGCCTATGTAAAGCTCTATAAGTTGACAGTAGATGTTCAGTATATTTCTGGTTGGTACAGACTTGATTCAAAAGTTTATGTTTGCAGTAGTTTTGGAAGTATGCGCAGGTTTGATTAATGGAAGTAGCATATACACGCAATTTGGGTTCAGCCAAGTAGCGTATACTGTCTGATGCATGGTTTTTGAGGTTATAGCTGGTTCTAAATGATGATGCAAGTTTCTAGTTTCAGCAAAGTGTTCTGGTGTTAGTGATCTGATTGTTCAGATTAACTGAATGTTGCTTGATGCAGTTTAAGTTTAAAAGTTATTGAAGGGTCCAGTATGAAAATTGGATGAAACGTAGCCTTCATATTGTGGTGTTGTGTTCAAGGAGTATCTAGTCTGAAAATTCATGAAACGTGGTCCCTAGGGGAGGAAAGAAGGTCGTATCCTTTTGTATGTCGAGGCCTACATACTAGAAAACAAATTGGATAGTACAAGAGTTAGGGGGTTGCAGCGCCCTTCCAGTAGAAGCTAGAAAATAAGATAAGGTTGTAACCTTCTGCAGGTGGGTGCCTACATACTGGTATGAGTTTACACCAGTACAATATTGTAAACATATTTTCTTATTATTCAAAGAAGACAGTGACGATAGTAGCAGGTGTTTTTCACCCACATTGGGTTTCCACCTTAAATCTTGGTATTCATGTGTTGCTTATGTGTGATTCTTTATTCTATTTTTACTGCACTATCTAATATGTTACTGATGCACTGATTTAAGATCAACACATCATAGATTGTCTAAATCACAAGTTCTCTGGATATACATTGGTTTCTCTAATCACAGTTGTGTGTGCACGCTAGTTCTCTTCACTGAAGTAGCATATATAAATTTGTTTGGGAAATAAATTATTGATCTGATAATTCTAATTCACCCCCCTCTGAGTATTATTTCCAACAATTGGTATCAAAGCAAGTCCTTCAGAAGAAGCTTGATCGCTTGAAGATAGATCCCTCAAGATGAAATATCATGAAGGCATAAGATCCATAAGACCACCAATCTTCAATGGGAGCAACTTAGTATATTGGAAAATAAGAACTAGAGCCTATCTACAACTGCTTGGAACCAATGTTTGAGAAATTGTGGAAGGAGGATATCAATTTCCAACAACAATTCCTACAGACGTTGCAAGTAAGAAGTTATACGAAACTAATGCCAAAGTTGTCTTTACATTACTGGGAAGTCTGTCGGAATAAGAATTTGTCAAGGTCATGCAGCTCAAGACAACCAAAGAAATATGGGACAAATTATTCAGAGCTATGAAGGAGACTCTCAGGTAAAATGTGTTAAGCTTCAAACTCTGAGAATTTAGTATGAAACTCTTAAAATGCATAATGATGAGAGTGTAGCCAGTTACTTTTTATGTATAGATGAGATTGTTAGTTGCATGAAGAATCTGGGTGAAGAAATAAAGGAAGTTACTTTAGTTGAAAAATTTTTAAGATCTTTGTCTTCTAAATTTGAGTCAAAGGTGTTTGCCATAGAAGAAAAACAAGATCTTAAAACTATCACTATCACTCAACTTCATGGAATCCTAACTGCCTTTGAAATGAGAAAAGGAGGTCCATTAGATATGAGAGAAGCCGCATTTAAAGCATCAGCAAAGGGAAAAGAAAAGGAAGAGAACAATGAATCAGGACACATTTCTGAAGAAGAAGATGAGGTAATTTTTGTCAAGAAGCTTCAACGGGGTTCTGGAAGGTTCAGAGGTAAGTTACCTTTCAAATGCTTTGCTTGTGGTAGAGTTGGTCATTATGCTACTAAATGTCCTCATAAAGATAAATATGAAAAAGGGAAGGAATATGCAAAAGGCAATAGGAAACAGGTTGTGAATAGGAGTTACTATACGCATGAAGATAGTGATGGTTTATCTAATAGTGATGAAGATGAAACTGAACAAGATTATAGACTTCTCATGGCTTATGACAATGATGATTTTTTTGGGTGCATTGAAGAGGAATACTTTCTTGAAGAAATCACTAAACTCAAAATTTGTTTAGAAGAAAAAAAATGATCATAGATACTTTGACACACCAACTTGCTGAAAGAGAAAAACACAATGAAAATCTAGAATGTGAAATTGTGGGTCTAAGAAAAGATCTTGAGAAGACAAAATCTCTCAATCTTAGATTTTCTAAAGGATCGGAAATTTTAAATGAAATTATCAAAGTTCTATGTTCTCCTCTGATAAAGACAGGTCTTGGATATACTGAAGAATCATCTCAATCACAGAAGTCATCAACCTCCACCAGAAGCTATCTTGATGCAGCAAAGACCAGTGAACAATATGTCAATCGTCAGAAAAGGCCTAAAACTAATTATCAGGTAAATCATACTCAATTTACTCCAAGGATGAATATCAATAGAATCCACAACCAACAGGTAAACAATGTCAAAAGATTCGATGGTCGCAGAAACTTCTTTAATGGGAAATGTTTTTCTTGTCATAACTTTGGGCACAAGGTTGCTCAATGTGTTTCTTACAAAACCATCATGACTAGAGAAGCACAAAATCAAATAATTGTAATAGGAATCAAGGAAAGTTCCTATAATAACTTTTCTCCTCTTGAAAATGAAATAGAATGCTCTATTTGTAACAACTTTGGACATTAAGAATCTGAATGCGGGATCAACTTTCGGCCAAAGGAGCAAATGCCATCAAATACCAAGATATGGAGAAATAAGGAATCTCAATAAGAAAGATGTGGCATAGCCTTGTATGCAGAAGGACAAGAAAATCAGTGGTACATCGACAATGGATGCTCCAAACACATGACAGGTGATAAAGAGAAAATTCACTCATATAATTCTTTAGAAAAAGAAAAGAATTTCTCATTTGGCAATGACACTCCTGTTGTCATTACAGGTAAAGGTTTTGTTTTCTTGAAAGAAAAGGTTAAAGTTGGAAATGTTATGTATGTAGATGGTTTAAAGCATAACCTGTTGAGTGTCATTCAAATGTGTGATCAAGGAAATGAAGTGGTGCTTCAATCAAACAAATGTGTTGTTCATGAGCTTGATACCAGAAAGACCGTGACCAAAGGTACAAGAACTCCAAACAACTTATACATACTAAAAGGAGGACAAAAAAAATGTTATCTAAGCGAAACAGATGAAAATTGGTTGTGGCATAGAAGATTGGGACATCTAAGCTTTTCTCAAATAAGAAAATCATGCAGGCTCAAGGCAGTTCTTGATCTTCTAGATATCAACATCCCAAAAAATACCATATGCAAACCATGTCAAATCAGTAAGAAAACCAAAGTTCACTTCATTGAAAAGGAAGGGTCAGCATGTAAGCCTCTTGAACTTATCCATATAGATTTATGTGTACCAACAAGGAAAAATCACTTTGTGAAGAAGAATACTTTATTTTGTTTATTGATGATTTTTCCAGAATGTGTTGGATAGGTCTTCTAAAGCATAAAGATGAAGCACTTGAAAAGTTTAAAGCCTTCAAAGCTTTGGTTTTAAATGAATCAGATCGAAAAATCAAATGTCTTAGATCTGATCGAGGGGGAGAATTCATATTGGATGAATTCTTTGACTTTTGTGAGCAACATCGAATAAAAATGAAATTCTCCACCGCAAGAACTCCTCAGCAAAATGGTATAGTAGAGAGGATGAACAGAATAGTTCAACAAATGGCTTGAGCTATGCTGGATGAATCTTGAACTACTGTAACCTTCTAGGATGAAGCTGCATTTGCTGCTGTTACTATTCTCAACAAAGCAAATGTTCGGGTAAATAGCACTCAAACTCCACATGAACTTTGGTATGGTAAGCCTCCTACCGTAAAACACTTTAAAGTTTTTGGAAGTAAATGTTTTATCAAAAGGACTGATGAAAAACTTGGTAAGTTTGAACCCAGAGTAGACGAAGGTATGCATCTTGGTTATTCTTCCAAAACTAAAGGATACAAATGTTATAATAAAAGACTTCGGAAAATTTTTGAAAGCATTGATGTTGTAGTTGATGAAGCATGCAAAAATCTAGAACAAATGAAATCAACGGAGGAATGTGACAATGAGGAAGATGGGGATTACTTTCCCGCATCAAATCAAAATGATATTGAAGAAGAAACCAATGAAGCACTATAAGAAGATACAATAGATAGGGAAAAGACTCCATTCAGGTATGTTCAAAAAAATCATCCAAAATCTCAAATTCTAGGAGAAAGAGGGTCTCGAGTACAGACAAGAAGAACTCTTACAGGAACCTCAAGTTATCTAGCATTACTATCCTCCACGGAACCTCAAAATGTAAATGAAGCCTGCAAAGATGAATGTTGGGTCAAGGCCATGGATAAAGAATTAGATCAGATTGAAAAGAATGATGTTTGGGAGTTAGTTCCTAGACCTCATGATAAAAATATTATAGGAACAAAATGGATATTTAAGAATAAGCTTAATGAAAATGGAGAAATCATTAGAAACAAGGCAAGACTTGTTTGCAAAGGGTATGCACAACAAGAAGGTATAGATTTTGAAGAAACTTTTGCACCTGTTGCCAGACTTGAAGTCATAAGGATGTTTCTTGCTCTTTCTAGTTTTCGAAAATTCAAAGTATATCAAATGGATGTAAAATCAACATTTCTTAATGGAGATTTAGAAGAAGAAGTTTATATTGAATAGCTAGAAGGATTAATTCTTAGAAATGATGCAAAACTTGTATGTAGACTCAAAAAGGCTCTCTATGGTCTGAAACAGGCTCCAAGGGCTTGGTATTACCGCCTTGACAAATATCTACAACAACAAGGCTTTACAAAAGGTTCTGCAGATAGAAATTTATACACAAAGATTGAAAATGATAAATTGTTAATTATTGTTGTTTAGGTTGATGATATCATTTTCGGTAGAAATAAAGAATCCATGAGTCATAATTTTGCTTCAGTAATGCAGCAAGAATTTGAAATGTCCTTACTTGGTGAACTTACATATTTTCTTGGTCTACAAGTTTAGTAAACAAAAGATGGTATCTTTATCTCACAAACCAAATGTCTCAAGCATATCTTGAAAAAGTACAAAATGGAAGATTCTAAACCAGTATGTATTGTAATGGTAACAGGATGTCGTCTCAGCTCTAATGATGAATCACCCTTAGTAAACCAACCAACTTATAGATCTATGATTGGAAGTCTGCTTTATCTAATAGGTACCAGACCTGACATCATGCATGCAGTAGAAATTGTTAGAAGGTTCCAAGCAAATACAAAGGAATCACATCTCCAGGCAGTCAAAAGAATTTTCAGATATCTTCAAGGAACTCAAGAATTTGGACTATGGTATCCTAAAGATACAGACCTTACTATTCATGCATATACAGATGCAGATTAGGCAGGAAGTGTTGATGATCGAAAGAGCACTAGTGGTGATGCATTCTATATGGGTTCCCATTTAGTATCTTGGTTCAGCAAGAGACAAAGTTTGATTGCTTTATCTACAACTAAAGAAGAATATGTGGTTGTTTCATCTTGCTACACACAACTACTTTTGATGATGAAAACTTTGCAAGACATCTAGATCACATATACTCCACCCATCTCCATTCTATGTAATAAGACAAGTTCCATCAGTATTTCAAAAAATCCAGTCATGCACTCCAAGACCAAGCACGTACCCATCAAGTACAATTTTCTACGAGAACAAGTGCTCGAACAAAAGGTCAAATTGGAGCATGTTCCCTCCAAAGAATAGGTTGTTGATATATTCACTAAACCACTGCCTAGAGAAACATTTGAATATCTCAGACAAAAGTTGGGAGCAGTTGCTGCATCATCCTGCTGTTAAATCCAGTTTTTTAGAAGAAGGTTATTATACACAGGTTTCATGAAGTATAGTCGCGTATACACACGGGTTTCTGTGGCTAAAGAAGCATATATTTTTTCTGACAGGAAAAATAATGGGTCAAACTCTGATATGGGTGCTCTATCTGATGTTGATGATTACAGTCTGACGATATGTTTTATTCATTACTTTTTATCTAACTAACAAAGATGCCTTGATAAATGACTTGTTGACAATGCACAGGTAGCACAAGTTCAAGGGGAGCACTAGCCTTCACTCACATTCTGCATTGTTGGAATTATGGTTGTTGAGTCCAGCTATGGCTTCAAATATTTATACCATTTGTTTATTAATTCATGTAAAACTCTACGGTGTGATATGAATTCTCATACATTTGAATGAGTCCTATTGGACAAGTGATGTAATTTGTATTCCCACTTTGCATGGGATGGATGATGTAATATTTATTGTTTCTGTCGTGTATAAACAATTGGTATATCCACACTTGGTTGGGTGAACGAGTCAAATTTGATATATCCCCATTTGATTGGGAGATTGATGTATGTATGAGTCATTGATGATAGGAAGGTCAAACTCACATAGTTGAGTATAGATTCATGTTATTCTTTTGATTCATATCTCTATAGACTCGACATGTACTCAGGGGGAGCATGAATAGCATAATGTATATGAAAGGAGGAAAGTTACTTGGTCTGCCATTTTCCCTTGATGTCAAAGGGGGAGAGTATTTTGGTGTTGGGTGTTATGTTTAATAGTTTCTACAGATTGCAGTAATCAACACCATCATGGTTGCCATCAAGTCCAAAGGGGGAGATTGTTGGCATTATGATACAAGTGTTGTCCTTGATGGAAACTCACTCATAGGTCAATTCAATTTTGGTAAAAGGAAACTCACAGTACAATGGGTATATTCAAAGGTAACAAGGCAGTGGTACAAAAGAACAGGAAGATGGAACTAAGGTCTACTAATCAGAATAAAGAAGGTAAAGGAAAACGCTGATAAAAACCACTTTAAGAAGTATACGCAAGTACACTTAGCCAAAATAGTGTATACATGTTGGTCCATAGAACAAAAAGAGCGTATACGTATACATGCACTCCCACAGGAAAAAAAGCACGTACATGTTAGAAAACTAAGGTTTTGGTCCATGGTATTGACCCTAGGTATTTAATCCAAGGTATTGACAAAGGATCTAAGTATATAAGGAGGAGAAGATCAAGGGCTAAGTATGGAAGTAATGAATATCTTATGAAGTTTTATGTGGAAGTGTATGGG